>OX424575.1:136583863-136753863 GCA_949152435.1 Gastracanthus pulcherrimus | reverse complement strand
AGCGTTCTGCTACCTCTCCCCCAGAGGTATCTCTCACGCCAGCATCAAAACAGCATCGCGTCGTACCTCTACTCGCCCCAGCTGTGCTTCGCGTAAATTCGCCGCGGCCCGAGTGCCTTACAGAAAACGTAAACACCGACATGGGCGACGCAGCGCTGGCATGGTTTATTGCATATTTGAAAGTTTTCGATGAACATCGCGTGGAATATCGTGAAACAAGCAGAGAAACCACAGAGATCCTCAAAAATCTAACAACACGTTTGACGTCCGTAGTGGATAGATTAACCACAGTCGAAACCGAGCACAGAGCTGATATTAATGCATTGCGCAGCAAGATCGTGGCCGTAAGCCAAAAATCTATCGTAACGGACACATGCGAAGTTATCATCTCGGGAGTTCCAGCGACAATTGACACAGGAAACGGGCCCGCGGCTGACCGTGTATTCAGCGCCATAGGTTTACCCGGCCTATTAAACCATGTCATTGAATCTAGAGATTGGCCATTTAAGGAAGTAGGGCAGTACGACGGGGCGCAAGCGACCTTGCAAATTAATGCAGTTTCAAACGAACCAGCGAATGTACAAACAAATGCTGCGACCGCGATGGAAACTACATCCAATGAGGAAACACGCGCTTTCGTAACTCAATTCACGTCTCCGGTTATACGAAACACGGTGATCTCAAAATCGCACCTGTTAAAGGACCTCAATTCGCAAACTATTTTCGGAGTGGGTGGCGAAAGCAAAATTTGTATAAGACCGCTTTGGCCAAAGCCAATGTACTCATTATTGCGTAAAGCCCGCCTAGCACATAAACCACTAAACTACGCTCGTCCGGTAGCCAGAAATATGGTAGTATGCATGAGAGAGACCGTCGACTCTCCTCTCATCCCTATACACTCTTTAGATGATTTGTCTGCCCTTGCGGCGCGCCCTAAACAATGACAGTCAGTGGCTCAGTCGGTAGCATTTAAGTATGTAGATACGTTAGTATTAGGTCATATAAATGCAAATAGGCTCAATTCTCGCGCGCACTTCGCTCTAATTGAGGATAAATGTGCAGAAAATTATTTCGATGTTCTTGCTATTACAGAAACGTTTCTGTCCAAGAATGAGCCAGATGATCACTTAGCACTTAAGGGCTACAATATACATAGAGTAGATAGAGAGGATAAAGAAGGTGGTGGAATCGCACTATATGTACGCGATCATTTCATTGTAAAAATTCTGGCGCAGTCTAAGCCAGCTTACGACAACACGCCAGAATTCCTTATAGTCGAGATAATAAATTCTTCAATAAAATTACTTTTTGCAGTAGTTTATCGTCGACCTTCCGCAGCCTACCCCGATCATTTCTTCAACTGTCTCTCTACCTATCTACCTCATTACACAAATGCAGTAGTAACCGGTGACTTTAATATTAACATGTGTCTAAGAAATGCTGCATCTAATCACCTGACTGAGCAAGTTGAATCACACTCACTCTACCTAGTACCTTCTGAGCCAACCCATCACTTGTTGTGGAGGGAACCTCCGTCACATACGTGGCTTGATCTTTTCATCGTAAAACAATTAAACTCAGTTTTAAACTTCAAGAAGACCGATGCTCCCTTCATTGCAGGACACGACCTTATCGAAATCACGCTTAAATGCAATAAAGTAGCTATTCAAAAGAAAATTATTAAAACACGTAATTTAAAAAAAAGCGAATTTAACTACATTATCCAAGTCTATTCATGAGAGTCTTGCAAGTGTCCACCTGCCGCCTCCCTTTGCCAATAATTCTTTATTTTTGCTTGTCATTTATGTTTGCTTGGGCCTAGCCCAGCAAACATAAATGACGCAGAACGTACGATCACTGCTGCCTTGATTTCAGCCTATGACATGGCCGCTCCTCTACGGATAATTACATTGTCCTCGAAGAGAAAACCGTGGGTTTCTCCTGCAATTCGGACACTAATGAAACAGCGCGACCGGGCTTATCGCGAGTACCACCTTTCAGGTCGAACCATCGATCATGAGACCTTTAAATTGCTTCGTTCTCAGGTATGCAATACCTTAGATACAGCGAAAAATCGCTTTTTCGAGGAACAACTCGACGCTGCGCCCGATGCTAAAACTAAGTGGCGTGAACTGCGCCGCATGCACATATCTGGGTCAAACCTACCCTCTCCGCTTCTTCATTTCAGTGCTGACGTACTGAACACCCACTATGCCACCATAGTGAATCAATCGCCCCCTCTAACCGAGTTAGATTTTCAAATCGCCTGTGATCGCCCCTGCAACGACTCTATCGGAACTTGCTTTGACTTTCGCCCAGTTACTAGCATAGAGGTCAAAGAGGCTCTCATGTGCGCTCCGTCGAAGAGTGCAGGATTTGATGGTCTGACAGCCCAAATGTTAAAGCTCACTCTTCCCGAAACTCTCAAGCCCCTCACAGACTTGCTCAACTCCTGCTTAGTTAATGCTGCTTTTCCTGCGTCCTGGAAATGGCGCTACTCTCACCACTCTCCAAGGTCAAGGCACCAATCTCACCATCAGATACACGACCAATCGCACAACTTTCCGAGATTTCGAAAATTTTGGAACGCCTTGTGCATCAGCAGCTTATCGGATACCTTGAAACGCACAGATTGCTCGACTCGCGAAAAGCAGGATATAGACGCGGCCATAGTACGCAGACTGCCCTCCTCGGAGTATTAGACGATGTCAGGCGGGCTATCGATAAGCGTATGATATCGGTACTTATCCTCTTTGACTTTTCAAAAGCTTTCGATACAATCCCCCATCAATTACTTCTTATCAAACTGCGTAACATCAATGTCTCCGATCGCGTATTACGATGGTTTTTCAACTATCTCGCCGACAGCCTACAAGCAGTAGTTGATGAGGGTGGCTCGATCTCAGAATGGCTTCGAGCCACCTCAGGTGTCCCTCAAGGCAGCGTTCTCGGTCCGTTACTCTTTTTAATATATATAAATGATTTACCCAGAGCACTCCGTTATGCCAGAGCAATGATTTTCGCCGACGACACACAAGTGTTACATCATTTTTATCCGAGTGACCTACTGTAAGGCCTAGCTGAGATCAATCGCGACGCACAAGCTGTCGCTCAATGGGCCCGAGAAAACGGTCTGAAACTAAACCTTGAAAAGACAAAGGTTATGATTCTGGGTAGTCTGGTATACACCTCCAAAATCGATCTTGACACTATCCCAAAGATCGTCATTGATGGCATTTCCCTACCATATGTAAACGAAGCTCGTAACCTGGGAGTATGGATCACTCCCACCCTCGACTGGAAACTTCATGCCAAGCATGTAGTACGCAAAACATACGCGACACTTTATACTTTAAAATTTTATAGGCATGCACTCTCTAAACAGCTAAAAAAGAGTTTGGTGGAATCTCTTATCTTTCCGCGTTTTGATTACGCATGTGTCGTATATAATGACTTAGACGCTACGCGAGCCTTGAAGCTCCAACGAGCTCAAAACACTTGTATTCGGTTCGTCTTTGGCAATATTCCACCTTGTGCGCACGTGACTCCGTATAGATTGGAATTAGGCTGGCTCTCGGCAAAGAATAGACGGGAATACTTCTTTCACTAGCTTATGCGATATTAGCCTATGAAAATCCAGACTATCTTGCAAACCGTTTTACTCGACTAAACGTCGATCTAGTTCTGCGCCGTTCCGAGCGAAATCCACCAAGCGTGCTTGTCTATACGGCGCCGCGTACGGAAGCCTGGAAGCAATCCTTTCGCATTCAAGCCTCAATGATGCTAAATTCCTTAAGCGTCATTGAGTTTTCGGTAAAGGCTATAAACATATTTAAAACATCTCTGTTTGACGAACTCTTCAAGCGAGACCAATTGGATTGGGCAACTCGTATAAGGAATGAAGGCCTACGGCTCTAACTCAGCTTTAACGGAGCATTAACCTAGTCATTAAGTGAAACTTGTAAAAAAATGTAATCATAAATCGTAGTGAAACGTGATCATAAAGCGAAACTCGCTTGTCATTCGTACGTCAATCGACGAAAGAAACGTTTTGTAAATTGCACAAATTGTTCTTGTAATCTTAATACATCACCTGTTCACTTGTAAATAATTACTTTTGTATAATAGAATAATCCATTTGTATCTCTAAAACGCCAGACAGGGTATTACCCCAAGGCGCAATAAAGTTTATATCAATATCAATATCTCTCTCTTTAGAGCACACAAACATATATACACAAACGAGTTGTAGAGCATACACCCACACACACACGCACATACATATACTCACATACACAAGATATGTAAGAGAGAGAGAGAGAGAGAGAGAGAGAGAGAGAGAGAGAGAGAGAGAGAGTGAGAGCGAGAGAGAGCGAGAGAGAGAAAGAGCGAGAGAGAGATATTAGAGAGAGAGAGAGAGAGAGAGTGAGAGCGAGAGAGAGCGAGAGAGAGAGCGAGAGAGAGAACGAGAGAGCGAGAGAGAGAGCGAGAGAGAAAGAGATATTAGAGAGAGAGAGAGAAAGATATTAGAGAGAGAGAGAGAGGGAGAGAGCGTGCCGCCACGCGCGAATCACCGCTACACTATCGCTGTGACAGTGCGCGTATGTGTGTCTGTGTGTATGTGCGCGTATGTGTGCGCGTGTGTGCGTGGGTGTATTCAGAGAAAGATTTGTGTGTGAATATTTGCGTGCGTGTGTGTGTTTGTAGGCTTGCGTGTGCGCGTGTGTAGAGAGAGAAAGGCTTGCGCGCATGGAACGCTTGCGCGTGAACCACCGCTATCCATGTATGGGTGGTATAGGGAGAGAGAGAGAGATAGAGAGAGAATGGGAGAGAGAGAGAGATACAGAGAGAATGGGAGAGATAGATAGATAGATAGATATACTGTTTATTCATCAAAGACCAAATTCTTACAATTGCATGTACATGTATAGTTATAATAATTAAAATATCAGTCAGTATTATATGTTTGTTATCTTACATTTAACATTCATCTATTGCATTTCTTATGTATTAAGTAACATTATTCGCTGTAAGAGTTCGTCAGTTTATAAAATCTAAATATAATGAACTAGTCATAGTCAGATGGCATATCACAGAACACGCTTCGTCAAGATACATAGAATAAAATAAATAAAATAGAGATAACATAATACGATAAAAATAAAAAGAATACATACACATACTTTACTAAATTTTTACGTATAACTATCACGTCGAAAATTTAAAAACACACTCATTCATATGACACTTTTACAATTCACGCTAATAAATACATTCACACTTAACTCTTAACATATTTAATAAATAAATAAATTAATAAATAAATAAGTTAGATAAATTTGCCGTTTTAAATTTACAAAAAGATGGCAGGCACCTCACACTGCTTGGGAGCGAATTCCAGAGGTGTGCACCTTGAACTCTAAACGAGAATAGGCCCTTATCGGTGCGCGACCCCGGAACCGAGAGCTCTTTCGTACCACCCCTACTTTAAGTCCTGGCCTGGTTTTTTTCAAAGAGGGCAGTAAGATATGGTGGCTGCCGCATGACAACCGCTTTGTAAAGCAGCAGCCCCATAAAATACTCCCTCCTCACCTTCAGATCTAACCAGTCCAGTTTTTCCCTGTAGACGGTGATTTGCTCATCACACCTAACACCACATATGTATCTCACACATGAATTCTGTAAACGTTGTAGTCGTGTCTGAAGCTCCCCAGAGAGACAGAGAAGGAGAGAGGGAGAGAAAGGGAGAGAGAGGGGAGAGAGAGAGAAAGGGAGAGAGAAAGAGAGAGAGAAAGGGAGAGAGGGAGAAAGGGAGGAAGAGACAGAAGTATATGCTACACAATCGCTATGACATTAGCTAACCCCCCCCCCCCCCCCACCGCCACACATGTACACTCTTCTGCCTATTCCTCCACAAAACTGTTGGAGGGGGTAGGTGGAGGAGTGGGGGTTTGTTGTGTCTAGCCATTGGGTAGCACATACTACTAATGTTAAACACAAGAAAGTTGTACTTTTTTGTTTTCTACCTTTTTACTGCGGTAATTTTTTGCATATACCGTGGGATCGCGATATATAACCGCTCATAGGGCTGTAAGAGCGTAAATTTCTCCGAAAATGCAATATATGGTAATATGCTCAACGAATATGGCTCAAAATAGATACGTTTACTTATTATGGTGAGAGAAGTAAGTTCTTGAAGTTTCAGCCGGTTTGACTGTGGTTTTGCTGAGTTAATCAAGGAACTTGATTACATTCATACATACATTTAAAAGAGTGCTTGAAATGTGTTCCTATAGTGTTAAAACATTTTTTTATGCAATAATTTGTTAGTTTTAAAGCTATTACACTTTTTGATATAACGAAAATATAAGGCTCTTCCTTGGAGGGGTCGTGCCTAAAAATGTAATAAATAATAATTTAATGTTTGAATTTTTTTTTATTGCAAAATGCTTAGCTTGATTTAGTTGGATTTAGGATTTAGGGCTTAGGGCTTTCTGTTTAAATTTTTATTATTAATATAAACTGCTCAGCTTGGGGTAGTTGGTTTTAGGTTTCATGGTTTTAATTTTTATGATTACTAAATGCTCAGCTTTAGGTAGTTGTATATTAGGGTTATGAATTTGATTCGAAGGCCTGAAAAACCGAAGTATTTGAAGCTTCGAATTATCGATGCTACGTAATGAAAAATTCGAATGAACGATGTATTGAAGCTTTGAATATCGAATCTTCTCAGTAAGAAATTCGTACATTCGTATGAACGAAGCTTCGGTGCTTCGGATATTCAAGATACGTTTACTAATATTACGATTATTTAAGTGGATTTTCAAAATTCAAAATGAGAACTATAATTTATTTGAAAGTATTAAGTGTAAATTAGGCTTTTTCACTTCTAACGTAATCGGCTAAATGTTCGACCAGGAGGTGTAAAACATTGGAATTTCAAAAAGTAAACATTATGAAATAAAAATGTTGTAAAATATATTTCGTATTTTTTAATTACAATTTTTGCATATATATAAAGTAAATAATCTACAAAATAAAAAATGTCTAACACAGTTTAAAAAGACAGTTATCTGAAAAATAAAGGTTTATAATATACTTCACTATCGGTATTATTATTCACGTTTTATTAATTTTACTCAATTATAATTCGTAAAAAAATTAAAAGCCAAGCCGAAACTTCGCAAATTTTGAGAGAAAATAATAGTTCAAATTTTGAGGTTAGTATAATTTTAAAAATATAATTTGGATTTAGTGTTTTAATGTCTTGTATACGTTAAATAAAGTATTACATGTGTATAAATGCATGTATACTAAAAATTAGTCTTATATACCCGTAAATTATAAAATAATGATGTCAATTGTTCTAGTATTTAGTTCATTATTACGTTGTATTTATAGGACTCCTAACCCAGATCAAAGTAGGACATTTCATTATATCGCATCTCAATTATAAGAACTAAAAAAAATATATTATGTAATATAAGAAATCGAGCAATTCAGTTACAATTTATACAAGATTCAAATAAAAATAAGTAATTTGATTGTGCACTAAAACTTCATCGTTTGTCTGAATCTTAATTAAAGAATGCAAGTTTTTGTTATAGCCTCTTTATGATTTTTGTAGGTTTTTTATAACATAATTTATTATTTTCAGATATTCCACAAATGTTGATCTACTTTTTTATAACTTATGAATGTATACATTCAATTTCTTACAAAACAAGCACTAAAACATATGTAATACTTTGTTGAGAATTCAAATTCTACATCAAAATATCGAAATTTCAAATTAGACAATTTAAAAGGGTCACCAATATTTCTTAGTGATAGAATGTATATTTTAATGTTACTCGTATATATTTTATAATCAAACCAGTATAATTAATGAAGTTAGAGGTCATGCACCGATAGAAAAAACTTGATTTTCTGGTAACAAGAAAATATTGAAATTTTGGAAGTCTACACATACGATCGATAACATAATTTTAAATCCCGAATACACTATAAGAGTTTAGTTATTACTCAATTGAGAATAGGCGTTTTGGTAAGATTATCTCTTCTACATTTAGCTAGTAAATTTTTTTTAACTTCCTCATAGAGTTAGCTTTGTGATGGTAAACAAAAAATTTTTTCTAAAACATGTTAGAAACATGTTTTGAGACATTAGAAATCAAAAGTAGCATAGGTGGCACTTAGGACAGACAGCTCAAATTTCACCTTGGACCTTGAGAGGTCAAGGATGAAATTTGAGACAACTGCCCATAGTACCACCAGACTGCAAACTCTTCTACTAATGAAACCGTGTGTGTGTGTGTGCGTGTGTGTGTGTGTGTATGTGTCTACACTCGCTATGGTGTCCAGGGCACTTGGGAGAGGCCCCCTACCTCATTACTATCCAAAGTGCCTCTGATTTTAAGAGCGACGGAGCGACCTACTCTTGAGGTGTTGACACTCCCCGGCAGCTGGCTGACGACTGACGTGTTTTTTGGTGGGGCACAGGCATATAATACACACACACACACATACACGCACATACACGTGCGCAAATTTTATTTTATTTTTATTTATTATTATTTTTATGTAATAAATAAAAAATAATAAAAAATAAAAGTAAAAAAATAAATAAATAAAAAAGTAGCGAGACTGAGGGCGGCTTGAACCTGGGTTCCCCTCGATTACGAGGCAGGTACGCTACCACTGAGCCACGGCTACCTACAGTCTCTTGCTCGTTATATCTCTCCTAAGTATGAATAAATGGTGATCGCCAAGGTGCCTCTTTTCAAAAGACCTTATTATTAATGAAGCCCTTCTCACTCCCACCACTATCTACCCCCACCCCAGATATTAATAGAATTAAATTGCAACCTAACTACTTATAAATAGAATGAATGTGAAGAATGACTAGGATAGGCGGTGGATACACTATGGGTAAGTGAGAAGAAATATATATATATGTTTTTACAATTATATTTATTCATAATACTTAAGCTAAATACAATTATATTCACAATTATATACATGAATCCTTATATACAGTTGTATTTAAGTACGCGACTAGATTATATAAATGTAAATTGATAAACTCATAAATAATAATGTAAACATTTTCTATAGCTAAATATATATTTTTATCTTTTAATATCTTATCTACGAGGGTAGTTCAATAAGTCTTTAGAATGACCAACAGATGGCGCGCGAATCGCTCCAAATCATCTGTTTTCAGTCAGCACCACTCCCGACTAGATATATGGTGCAGTCACAGTCCACATCTTCTGAGTTTACGTGTTTTTATAACCAATTGAAAAAAAAAATTGCTTGTTAAGAAAAATGGAAAAAAACGAGTTCAGAGCGGTAATTAAACATTTTCATTTAAAGGGTTTAACTCCATATGAGATAAAAAATGAATTGGACTCAGTTCATGGCACATCTGCCCCTGCCTTAGCAACGGTTTATAACTGGGTAAATGAATTTAAGCGTGGTCGTACATCAATAAGTGACGAACCACGTTCAGGAAGGCCCGTAGAAGCAACTACTCCCGAAATCATCAATAAAATCCACGATATGGTGTTGAAGGATAGAAGATTAAAAGTGCGTGAGTTAGCTGAGACTACAAGGATATCTATAGGTGCAGTTGTTTCAATTCTACATGAAAAATTAGGCATGAAAAAGCTATCGGCAAGATGGGTGCCGCGTTTGCTCTCAGCTGAGAATAAACGCAATAGAGTGGTCGCCTCTGAGGCTCTTTTGGCGCGCATAAGTCGGAATCCTGAGGAATTTTTTCGTCGATTTGTGACTGTGGATGAAACATGGATACACCACTACACTCCTGAGACAAAGGAACAATCCAAACAGTGGATTTCCACAGGCGAACCAGCTCCAAAGAAGGCAAAGACCGTAAAGTCAGCTGGTAAGGTTATGGCTACAGTTTTTTGGGATGCACGTGAAATTATACTTATTGACTACTTGGAAAAGGGTAAAACAATTACTGGTGAGTATTATGCATCATTATTAGAGCAGCTGAAAGAAGAAATTAAAAAAAAACGACCACATTTGGCGAGAAAAAAAATTCTCTTTCATCACGACAACGCCCGAGTTCACACATGCTTCGTTTCAATGGCTAAAATTGAAGAACTAAAATTCGAATTGGTCGAACACCCACCGTATTCACCAGATTTAGCCCCCAGTGACTTTTTCTTATTTCCAAACTTGAAAAAATGGCTCGGTGGACAGAGATTTACGGACAACGAAGACATCATTGCCTCTGTAAGTGCTTATTTTGAGGAACTTCCGAAAACGCACTTTTCTGAAGGATTAATAAAACTTAAAAAGCGATTGACCAAGTGTATAGAGCTCCAAGGAGGTTATGTTGAAAAATAAAAAAAAATTTACCCAAAAAAAATTGTTTTTATACTTTATTCTAAAGACTTATTGAACTACCCTCGTATCTTATCTACTAACGTTTTATCAAAGTCCCTCATCGCACACTCAACATTATAAGCTGTAAAATATGTATATTGTGAATTTTCGCTATTTATTAATCTATCTTTACTATATTCCCCAACCTCTTTAACAATAATATTTATAGCATCTTTAACTTTTAACAAATACTTTATTCTATGATGAACAATTTTAGATAAGGCCTTAAGTCTGTCAAAGGTCACTCGTTTAAATACTAATGAAGACTTACGTTGCCGTTTTGACTTAGCCTCGGCAGACTCTTTTCGATCCACATCTTCTTCAATTAGCTCAAAAGCTCTGTTCGAATATCTGATCGTGAAACGAATTGTAAAGCCAGGAATGATGATTCTATGGTCTAAGAGCTCTTCCTCGTCATAAGCATCGAAAAATCTGTCGATCTCGTCAAACTGCTCTCGAAATCGTAGCCAGCTGGTGAGCGGGAAGTAGATGCCGTAAAATTCACTATTACTGAGCCGTACAACAGGATTAAAATCGTCAGAACCAATTGCTGTATTTTCCAGACCAATATGGATAATTTTGCCGTAAGAGTTATTTAGTCCAAACATCATCGGTAGGATTTGATGACAACGATACTTGCTCTGGCTGTCCTGGCCATCGTGTTGCCTTTTCTGTCCAGCCATTCTGTACTTCTTCTTCTTCTTCCTTGTTAACTAGACTTAAGAGCGAGAGTACTGTGATCTCTGCGCTACAACTCCATCGGTTTATATACAAAAGTTACCAGTCTTTGGTAGGGGTAAGACCAATGAGAGTGTGTCTCTAGAAGTGGGAGGCCAATAGAATAATTTCTTTCGTGATGGGGAGCCAATAAAAATTTGCAGTGGTAGCACTTTTATAAAAAACACGTAAGCTGAAAACTCATATTAATTACCACTTCACATTACCTTCTCAAATATTGTATTACAGTCTGCCAGTTTTTTTCTGCAATTTTTTCTTGCCAAATTTTTCTGCAATCTCATCATTTTTATTTAAGTTTGATGAGAAGTTTTCTAGGAATCGTTGCATACCTAAACCAGTCATCATATAATACAGAAACATGATACAGTATTTTCCACAGGCATTAGAATAACTGCTTTGTAGTCGAACATTATTCCATCGTATTCTTTTACAATTTCTCTGAATACGGTTTACATGATCGGGGATATGTGGAGGCATGCCAAAACTATCAAAATACCATCCATCACCACTCTCAGACACATAAATCGCCACCCAATACATTCCACGTCTCTTATGGTTTTCAGTATTAAACACAAAAGCACATGGTTTTACCCATATTGTTGGAATTCGATCTGCCGGATAAACTCCTACAACATGATATGTCATTTTTCGAAGCTTCTGGAGTATATCCAGAGACTTCATTATTGCAGAGATAGTAGGGCGGAGAGAAGGGAAATTCTGCTGATGTAGTTATTTCACCCCCACTACCCCGTGTATTTAACTAACTCTTCAATTTAAATGCGTTGTTGAGTGCACAATTAAACTGCAAGTAGCACGATTTGACAGCGTGTTGAACGCAATACTTTTCACACCAGGGTAGTCTGTGAAGAGGTGGACACTCGTTTTCGTGCTCCAAATTGATGATTTCTCGAGTTGTAATCTTATTCGGCAATTTCGCCTTTTCCTCCCCTCGGACATAAATTTTACCTGCTCTTTTGCAAATATCTTGTACATTTTTATTAAAACTTTTTAGCGAGACATCACCATCGTACCAATCGAGACCATGATGATGCAATGTCAGCCAATTATTCTGTCTCAAGATATCTTTTTTCAGAAATCTGGTATTACAATTAGGTGCGATAATCCAATGTGCACTAAAGTTTTTGTGCAATGCTACTATACCCACTTCTTTCGGCACCGCACGGTTTTTATTATCTTTGAAAAACTGCAGATCAATAACGAGATCCATTTTTTGTACGAACACTTCAAAAGTCACACAACGACTGACTCGAGACCGTGCTGATGGGGAGGTTTATAATATTGTAACGAGCGCCATCTATTTCAGCCACTGTAATCCACCAATACTTGTCGAGACGAGTCGATCTCTAATAAATTGTCATACTCAGCATAAATTATGCAATTCACAGCAGTATCTAATGCGTCATCAAATCTTACATCAATTCTCACACTGCCTCGTCTAATTAAATTCCAATGAGTATCATTGTTAGCTGATAAGTCGGGTGTCAAATCGAATGCAAAAAGACAGTAGCCATTTGGGTATGCATTGCGTGTTATCGAATTACCGGTATTTGAAAAATGTACACCTGTACCTGAAAATAGTGTAAGATATGCGTCGACATACATTTCCGTTTTTTTGAAGTCTGGCTGTAACGGCTTCGACGGGATTTGTACACCGTCAACAAACAGACACAGAAAATTTATATTGAAATTTTTAAAATTGAACGGATTAAGTTTTGGATCACCGTTGTAAGCTTTATTCTCGATAAAACCAATAATGATTCTTTTTGGCAATTGCCCAAGTATAATGTTATCTATTGATTGGCCGTGTACACCACTATTTAGAGTTACATTTTTTACCTCAACACGTGTAAGTGGATACTTTGCTGTAACTTTAGACAGCATTTTCTCATGAGCAATCAAAATACTCGGATTAAGCTTTAGACGACGTACAAAAAGTGTTGCCTCAGTTATGTGAACAGTATACGCAGCACTAGGATCCATGAGACAAAAACTGTCACGTGAGCGCACAAGGCATACACGTACCTCAACACCTCCAAGCAGCAGTCTATCCATATTAAGCACGTCTACGTGTAGGTACCCAAATAAATCGATGTTATTATCAACCATGATTTTTTGTCGTTTTGAAAATCCCTCATTGTCGTCATCGGCGTTATCCATTTTACCTACTATGTCATCGTACCACAAGACACTGCTTAAGTGATAATTTTTTGCAGCTGGACCATAATTTAATAGTGTCTCAATGTAAGATCTGTAGGCGTATGCATTATTTGGCGGTGACACAGGCTTCTGATTAAAGAATACATCCACTTGATTAAACAGTGAATGCATACAATTGTTTACTGGTCCAACGACAGGTGCTGTAGCGTCCTTTCCTACTTCTTTAATTGGCGCTATACTCACGCGCAGGCTCAGCATGGTGTGGGCTAAATCTAGATATTCACAATTGCCAGGGATAGTGAATTCTATTGGAGCTTGATCGGAAAGCGATGAAATTGGCTTATACTGCACCCAGTGAGAACTTTCGATAGCCGACTGTGTTGATGGCAATTTGAAAAATGACAACTCCGACTTCAGTGAGTCACAAGAATCAATATGCAAGAAAGACATGTTTCGCGTCGGATGTCGAACTAGGTTTCAAAAATATCTCTTTTAGCTCGACTTGTTGCTGCTGCTGCTGCTGTTGATTTCGATGTAGGTTTCTTTCTCTTCTTTTTTTTCTTTTTACTACCTGACGTGCTTGCCGCTCCACGAGTAGTGTTCGACTGTGATTTTTGTGCCATGCGCACCTTCTTATATCCAGGTCCGTTCTTATCCATCCCCTCCTGTTCATGCACCGCCATAAATTTATCCAATGCCTGCTCAGCCTTGCGTTTCAGATTACCCCCACTCTCTCTTACGCGCTGACTCAGTGCTTCTCTAAATGGTCGGTTCTCATTCACAACGTCGTCTATAATCTTTGCACCAGCGCGAGCCGTCTCCTTACCAACAGACTTAGCGCCACGTTTCACTAGAGGTAAAACACTACGATATAATCCTTTTAAATAACTACCTATTCCAGCTCCACTCTGATAACGTCTACGACTAATTGTAATGTAATTACCCCCACCACTACCGCAATTGCCAATGCCGATTTGGTGGGTAAAATAATCCTCGTACTCCTGCATTTTTTAGTTGATACGTTTAAAGTGAAGTGTCACTGTCAACGTTCCGTAATCAAATGGAATAAGCTCTCCTTGCTCACCCCTTATATCTATCTCAATTGACTGAAATGACGAAGACAGCAGAGGTAGATACATTGGTGGGACAAAGTTCTGAATTTGTGTTCGACCGTAGGTGTATTCATGTAGGTGAAGAGGTACAGTGCGTAGCAATCGTGTACAAACGTCACCCGTTACGTAAGGTTGGCAAATACTACTATAAATCTTGAGCACACACGGTAAACCATTCACGAGATTTGCCGGTCTATCACCAATAATATAGCTTTCTTCTTTACCATCACAAGATAATAAGTTACCACTTTTAAAGCCTAATATTTTACACAGATTTTCAGATAAGGAGAATGCGTGAATAAAGTTGGCACAGTCGTCTTGAGTGTAAATACATTTCACTTGAATGTAACCACCACATTGAATCTCAAATATTAGATGGTCTTTGACATTGTCAAGACTGTTTATTTCATTCAAAAGAGCCTCAATGTCGCGATAAACGCCACATTTTATCTGACAAAATGCTTCCTCATCATTTTTTTTAATGCGTAAATTATTGTCGGCATAAGGTGTGCGTGCAGATGTTTTCATGCACACAACCCCCTCCTCTTTCTCCTTCATAGATATGTGTTGGAAGGTGAGGGGTGTTTGTATCTCAGTTAGCCCCACGCACCAATCACCGTGTAGACAGAAATTTTGGGGCAACTGCGTGATAAAACGGCTCGGAATGTTCTCGGGGAAAACATATTTGCTGCTATTGCTCGATAAAACCATGTAGAATTCATCCCTCATTATTGTTATTGCGTTGAAGATTTACGAAATCTTTAGCAGTTACCCAAGAATTGAATTTTTCAGGATACCCCTTCCAACTCACAAAATACTCTTTTTTATTTCCCCTACCCCTACTGCGCAATACCTCATCGACTTCAAAAACCTCCCTGTCAAATCTTTGCGCACTCTGCTCAGCTGTTCTTCGTAAAAAATTCCATCAATTTTTTCACCTGCCAGATCCTGGAGTATGTAGACTGGTGGTTGTCTCGAAGTGTCGACTTTCACAATTCTAAATAACTCCAGTGTCCAGCCACCTTCATATGCTTTTCGAAAGGCTGTCCGAGCACGACTAACTCGAACCAAGTCTTGAACGTTATATTTATGATGATATGTTTGTTTGATACAGTAGCGCTGCGCTAAATTTTTACGGGCTATAGCGGCATTATACAAAGTCACACTAGATAGTGTCATTTTATTTGCACTATGCCACGACTTATTGTAAGACTGCACAATATTATTTAACACATCAATGTAGCGTCTTGTGTGCAGATGAGTAAAGTAGCGCCATATACGCTCTTTTAGAGTTCTAATAAACCGCTCGGCCACTGCTGCTTTAACGTCGGGATCTCGAACAGCACGATAAATAATATTTCTTTTTCAGCAAATGTTGCACCTCCTGGCCAATAAACTCCTTTCCCTTATCCGTTTGTAAATATATAGGACCTCTATCGTCGTTCCTTTGTAGAATTCGCTCGAGACCTTCGGCCACACTCTTGGCTGTTTTATTGAGAAGTGGTTCTACCCATGCGTACTTTGAAAGCACATCAATGACTACTAATAAATAAGCGGTTTGATCGTTATACGTCTTTAGAGCGCGCAGGTCTGCTAAATCAGCCTCTCACAGTTCATATGGGTTAAACACTCTGTAAGATCGTCGAGGAAAACGATACCTCTCCATTTTATGTAGTGTGTGTGCATCTTGACCCTCCAGCCACTCTCTCACCTTGTTTGAGCGGAATTTTTTACGTGTCGCCCATATGAGACTATGTCCACCAGCATATGCTGATGGAGCCGGTAGGCCGTAGTACAGTTGCTCAAGCTTCTTCTCCATTTGCCTTTCTTCTGCCGACTGAACGTTTTTTTCGTTTCTACACCCGTTTTATAGCAGTTTTAAATCGTCGGTAAACCCGATCAAATGTGATCTTACCAACCATGCATAAAATAGTTAATAGAGCGATACTCTTCTCCTCACTATCCGACGTCTCGGATAGCATACGTGAAAAAGTACGCTCAGCCAAATGTCGATCGGCTTGAGTACGCCCCCCCACTATCAGCACCATTGCCATTACCATTTGCTCGTGAATATGCAATATCGTGCTCGAGACAAGCTCTGTCCAGAGCGTTCCTGCCAGTCTCACTACGTACTAGTCTCTCCTGGAGATGAGTACCTGGACCAAGGAACTGATATCCTGGTACATGTATTTCAAAGAGTACTCTATTAATGAGTTTGTCTAAGATGCTGCTACCACCACCACCACTATCACCAACACCACTACCACCACCACCACCACCAGATGGCAGTGGTTCTACTCTTTTAGACGACTCCATGCTAAATTACCGAGCTTAGGGTCGGTCAATATTTTTTTTTGCTAGGTGGTGCTACCGATCTTACCGAAGTATCTATCGGAAGAGCACTACTTCGTTTTCTCTTTTTTTTACCGTCTCTATAATTTAGAAAAGTCGAGTTGCCCGCATCGACTACTGCACCCGCCGCCGCTGCGCCCGCCGCCTCCTCCTCCTCCTCCTCTTGGTCTTGGTGACTGGATAACGACGACGACGACGACAGCAATGTCTTACCCAATAATGGTGTGTCAGAAGTATAAATTGAATCGTTGAGCAAAGAGCTGTTGTTACTGGTAGATTCCGCTGCCGCAACACTAGTATACAGTTTTCCGTTGCCTATGAATTCCAGAGGAACGTGTGCCTTTCGGAGTACACGAACAAACTGATCGTATCCACGCGGAGGTGGCCTTTTTCTGCCTCTCAAAGTCTCATTGATCAAGTCCACAATGTTGATACCTCGCGTACGCGCGCCATCTACCAAGACAGCACCAAATTTATCCCACGTCACACTACCGGTGCTTTTTATCTGCTTGCGCGGCACATATACGTACTGATGACGGTCAAATGGGAAGATGCATGTGCGATATCGACAATTTTCCGGTGTAGCTTGCTTCAAGTCCAGAAGTAAGTAGTGATGAGGCCGAGATACAGCATCGGTATAGGCCTCCTGCAGAAATTTAGGATCTTCCGGACAGAGCTGTCGCGCTAAGTACTGTATCTGCGAGCGATCGCGAGGATTCTTAAAAATAACTATGTAATTTGAGTTTAACGATATTTCCCGCTGTCCTCGATGAAACAAATTTTGCGAAATAAAGAAAATACTCAAATTACAGTTATGACTGCCTTTCACAAATAGATTGACTACGGCCGCGCTAGCGGCTTCTCGCATCAAGTCGTCGAGAATCAAGAGTTTTGGTTTCTCCGGAACGACGCTGTAGTCCTCACTCTTTGGTTCTCTCATGAAATTCTCCTCATGAAATTCGATATTACCCACAAATTCCTTATAAACTGACTACCATTCCGTATAATAGAATAATATACGTTCAAATTGTGTATCGCTCATCTGCTCAATATATTTGAGAAAATTATTCACAAACACTGTCTTGCCACACGATGTGGGACCGCAAATCAGACAGGTCCAAGGATGCTTCCAGCGCACATCCATGACGCAGACTGGAAGTCATCAGTCAAATCACTTGAGATTTATAAGAGCCCCGTCCGGGGAGCACAAAGAACGCGCGCGCGCGCGGGGCCCTATCTCGCGCGCATGCGCGAGCGGTAGTCGAGCTTGCCAGCGGCAAGTCATCAGGCTTCCTTCCAGGAAGCTCATTGGTGCACGAGCGCACGCTATAAGAGGCTCTGAGCGCGCGCGCACGCGCACACGCGGTAGCCGAGCTTGCCAATGGCAAGTCATTTGGCTCCCCTCCAGGAAGCTCATTGGCGCGCGCGCGCGCAGTAAGGACTTTGAGTGCGCGCGCACGCGTAGTGAGAGGCAACACATAGTCGACTGCTCACGCTCTTGGAGTTTGACAGTGGTTACAGTTCTTTCCGGAAACTCATTGGATCTGCACACGCATGCAACAAGGTGACAGAGGATGCGAAGGAGACGGATAAAATATCTGATAGGTATAGTCAATTATACACGTGAAGGGAGATATAGTGCCATCAGTCTAAAATACTTGACGAGTAGCTACTAGGTGGGGTGGTTTTCACAGAAACACATTCAGTAAAATGCGAGATACTCGTGATTATATTGCGAAGATGTAAGTGATGCTTCTGCTCAGATTATAAGATTATATGTGCTGAATAGCTAAAGTGGCTTTCAAATACAAATATATGAAATCTAATATTTTTATCTTCAAATTACGCTGATAATATATATTTATTATGTATATAGTTAGTGAGATTTTTCTCCTCAGGATCAGCTTTTCAAAGATGTGTGTATGTGTGTGTGTGTGTGTGTGTGTGTGTGTGTGTGTGTGTGTGTGTGTGTGTGTGTGAATGCGTGTGTGCGTATATTACGCAACTCACAAAATCATTGTAAAAACACTTGCACAAGCCACATTGCTCAGTCTGCTGCTGGTGTTTGGTGAGGTAACGTCGTCCCTTTTTCACCTCTTCACATTAGCCGTAAGTTTTTCGATTATATATAAATATATGAATATATATATATATATATATATATATATATATATATATACAACAAATTTAAATCTATTTTTAAGTTATATATATTTATATTAAACTTAAAAATAGATTTAAATTTGTTGTATTGGCTTAGAACTGCACTCGTTGGGTAGTTCTTAAAGAGTATATAAAAAAGTTTTTATCCCTCGATAATATTGGGTCGATAGTTTTGGAGTTATAGGTGATCGATCAACTAATAATATTTCAAAAAATTTTGTATTGAGTCGTAACTGATCGTGTTGCAGATCTCTCGGGGTGTGAGTAAAAAAGTTGTTATCCCGCGAAAATAATGGATCAATAGTTTCGTCATTATAGGCGATCGATCAATTAATCGATTTTCAAAAATTGTCTTATTGATTTGCAACCGATCGCTCTGTGTAGCTCTTGGGGCGTACGTAAAAAGTTCTCAACCCGCGAAAATATTGGACCAATAGTTTCCGAGTTATGGACGATCGATCGATTCAAATATCGATTTTTCGACAATATCTTGGAAACCGTGAGAGCTACGCAAAAATGGACAAAAATTTTCGATTTCCTTCGGAAACCTCTTAAACTGTTCTACTGGAGATCTATCAGATTACATATAGTACAAGACGATCCGTGGATATTACTAATCGATTGGGTTATCGATTTTCAAAAATTGCTGTATTGGTTTGCAACCGGTTGTGTTGTGTTGCTGTTAGGGCGTACATCAAAAAGTTCTTTACTCTCGAAAATATCTGCATCATAGTTTCGAAGATATGGCCCACACATATTAGGAGACTAGAAGGTCGAGAAGGTGTACATGTACTTATAACGTACATACTAATTACAGAATAAAATTATGAGAGTGAGCTAGCGAGAGAGAGAGAGAGAGAGAGAGAGAGAGATGTGCTGATATTACTTTTTCTTAAGTGTATACTTTGACTGAATATCGTGGAACCGAGGTAAAAATACCGTTCTCACGTAAATGCGAGATGAGTTTTTGGTCTTGTGCTTATTCTAGAGCTCCAATTTTTATATATTTCACACTTTTCGGATGCATCTGAGATGCACCCGAGATGAAACATTAGGATGGGCCGTGAAAGAGCAAGAAGTATACGGAATCGCGATTTACCGCGCAGGCATCGGGATATGTGCTTCGGTTGCGGGAAAATATTTTATTTGCAACGTAATCGTCGGTGGTCGCATTGCGAGGCCAGTGGCGATTGGCTGTGCCCGGACTGTAATGAAGAACCAGTGCACTGCCAAAATGAAGATATTTTGAATGATCTATGAATTGTTCAAAAGAAATTAAGTTTACATAGTGTAGAATATATATATATATATATATATATATATATATATAAACATAGTGATAAAAACAAGCTTATTAACAATTATTTAGTAATAAAAAACCACATAGCTGAAAAAATAGTAAACGCTAAACAAAAAAAGTAAGTAGTATATTTATATTGTGTGCGTGTATGTATGTGTGTGTGTGTGTGTGTGTGTGAGAGAGAGAGAATGTGTATAAAGTTGTGTGTTTGTATGTGTGAGTATATGTGTTTGTGTGCGTGCGTGCGCGTGTTTTAAGACAGTGGCGAGGAAGAAGCCGGTCAGTCCTCTGCTGTCTGTCGGCGCGCGAACGTTAGCTCGACTGTGCAAAGATCTATCTGAAGTGTCTCTCAAAAATCAGAGGCACTTTGAATAATATAATAATAATATGTTAGGCTTAGTGGTCTCTTTCAAGTACCCTGGACACACACACACACACACACACACACACACACACACATACACACACACACACACACACCGAGGTATACAGGTTCGAGCCCGGGTCTCGCTACCTTTTTTTAGAATAAAAGTGTATATATCTGCAGATCTCTACAAAGTGCTTCTTAAAAACAGAGTCACTTTGGACAGTAATGTACACACGGTCTGGTGGCACTATGGGTAGCTGTCTCAATTTTCATCCTTGACCTCTCCGAGGGTGGGAGGTCAAGGATGAAATTTGAGCTGTCTGTCCTAAGTGCCACCTATACTACTATCAAAATACACTATTTTTAGAAGATGTCTATGTGGATATGTGTATGTGTGTGTGTGTGTGCGTGCGTGCGTGCGTGCGTGCGTACATGCGTGTGTGCGTGAATGCGTGTGTGTGTCTGTATATGTGTGTGAGTATTTGTGTGTGTGTATGTTTGTGTATGTGTGTGTGCGTGCGTTCGTGCTTTTTGTTTTCTTTTAAGGATGGCGGTTCAAAAAATTGTTTCTTTTTCGATGTGTTTTTGTTCTTTAGCGGCTATTAGAGTTTTTAGTTTTAGTTTTTCGGATTTTTTGATACCTTAGAAATAATATCATTGATCGAGTAATAATCAATTTGAAAGAGCATAAAATTACCTATCTTTGCCGACCCAAAATTTGAATAATGTCTTTCCCTTGTTTTGTTATACACGAAATTGTCAATTTTTCAAACAATTATATCTGTGAAATATAAAAATGAAAATTTTTTTAAAAAATTGAGATGATTAGGAATATGAAGAGTACTATTTTGTAGATTTTTTAAGGCTTCATCTTTTTCTCTTGAAGAGACAAAAATCTTTTTGTGAATAAGATCGTTTTCTTGTCACCTACGATAACTGGAGTAAAACGGTAGCATTCGATTCGAAACTTTTCGAAAAGTTAGCTTTTACTATCTCTTTGTTGAGTTATTTGCCCAGTTCATATCGACCTTTATATTCCAAAATATTTGAGGTTTTGTATTTTTTGAAAAATTTTTTTGATCTCATATTTCTAGAATGGCATGGTAATTTTTTTCCAAACAGGGTTCATTTTTCTGTTTTTAATGAATACTCGAAATTGTAAATCATTTTGAAGATTCATTCACTCGTTTATTCTTTTATAACAATTTTTAGATTTTCGGATTTTTGAGTTTTAGTTTTTCGAGTTTTTTGGTATGTTAGAAATACTATAATCAATTTAGTGTAATTGCATTAAATAGAGCATAAAATTACCTATCTTTTACAACCGTAAACTTGGTATAGGCTCTTTCCCTTCTTTTGTTATATACAAAAAAGTCATATTTAGTTTATACGGTTACATCTCGGAAATCTATGATTGCAAATCGTTCACAAAATTGTAGATGATTAGGAATTCATTGAATCTACGTAATAATGTACTAATATCTAAAATTTACATATTTAAATAATTTTAATAAATTACGTCCAGAGAAAAAATTTTTGTTATAAGGATTATTACTTATCATTCTGTAATTTTAGTAGAAAATTATCTTTGGACAGTCGTCAATGATAATAAAGTAGACCTTTCTTGAGTTATTAATTAAAAAGAGATATAGCAATTTAAAATTAGTTTATTAGAAAAAAGAATTTCATATTGGAACAATTAATTGAGTTTGAGGAAGCTAAGTGTCAATAAACTGGCAGCGGTTTCTTTATATTATGTATAACATATCTATTTTTCCTAATCAAGTGAAAAAGTGAAAGCGGAGCACGTGATACATACTACGCGGTGTGAAGAGTATATGCAATTTGTATAGAATTATCACTAGCCGAACCTAAAGAAGTTTTATATTAATTTTCTTTGTTAATATCCTAAAAGCAATATGAAGAGTCACTTCTTTTAAGAGCTTTAATAAAGTAACTTGAATTCTTCGAAGCTTCCAAGAGCCGACGCTTCGTAAAAGTAACAGTTAACAGTCCTATTGGGTATAGGGTTTATTGCTTAATTTTCTATTATTGCAAAATGCTCAGTTTGGGGTAGTTGGGTTTAGGGCTTAGGGTTTATTGTATTCATTTTTTTATTGCAAAACGATCAGTTTGGGGTAGTTGGGTTTATGGTTTAAGGCTTATTGATTATTGATTAAATTTTTATTATTGCAAAATGCTCAGCGTAGGGTAGATGGGTTGAGGGTTTATGGTTTTTACTTTTATAGTTACTAAATGCTCAGCTTGGGGTAGTTGGGTTTAGGGTTTATTGCTTAACATTTTATTATTACAAAATGCTTATTTTGGGTTTAGAGTAGAGGGTTTAGGGTTTACAGTTAAAGTTTGAATTATTGCTATAAAATGATTAGCTTCGGTTTTTTGCAGGTTATGATTTATGGCTTATGACTTAATGCTTAAATGTTTATTATTGCAAAATACTCAGTTTGGTGTTGTTGGGTTTAGGGTTATGAGCTTATGATTAATTGCTCTATTATTAAAATATTTTTGGAATTACTGTGATTTATTTAATTAAATTTGTCTAGTAACTAATTGTAGTGTGTGGGTTAATTCTGGTATTAGGTTTACAATTAATAGTGTTATTATTTAAACATATTATTTTTGCAAAGCACTGTGCGTGGGTTGGTTGCGCTTTAAATTTCCGAAAAATATAAAAGTAAAGTTTTATTGAAAGACACGACAATTACGATGTAAAATAATCTGTAATTGCACTCGACAACCCCTAATTTACTTGTAATATATTACAGTAATATAATAATATTTGTCGATAATAAGAATATTTGACTACAGTAAAAAATACTGAACTGTATATATCCTTTATTAGTCAATAATAAATCGATTATATGTTTATTATTATGCGATATAATAACACAGCCCCACAACAAAAAATTATAAGTCCCAAAAACTTGACCACGGTAATTATATGTTTTTGGGATCGCTGAATCCGAATCCAGGGTTAGTTTAACCCCATCAGATCTTTCTCAAGGTCAGTTGAAGGTCAAATTATCGAAATACATGAAAAATACACTAAAACCATGGTATCTTGGGGTTTTTGGGGTTGCTGAATCCGAATCCGGGGTCAGTTTAACCCCATCAGAACTTTCTCAAGGTCAGTTGAAGGTCAAATTATCGAAATACATGAAAAATACACTAAAACCATGGTATCTTGGGTTTTTTTGGGTCGCTGAATCCGAATCCAGGGTCAGTATAGTCCCATAAGGTTATATTTATGGTCAGTTCAAGGTTAGTTCAAGGTCATGGACGTAAAGAGAGTGAAAAAATTAGTTATAAACTGAAACAATGCAAAAGGTAATGTAAACCATAAAGCAAAGAACAATGTATATGCAAGTACAATCGTATCCTTTAAAACTATATCATAGTTTGCTGCTCCTTCATTTACTTTAAATTTGTTAGAAGTATATGCAAATCAATAAAATACCCGTAAAAATATTAAGCCCATTACTCTTTTTTATGGTAACGAACTATTTTATTGTCAAATGATCTACGAAGTGGATTACGCTTCCGCTTCTCCGATGTTGATGGTAGATCTCTTTTTAACGACCAACAGTAATCTGCTAACATATTTACGTCCCATCTTCCTTGGTACCTGCGCTCCATTTCCTTGATATCTTGGTGAAATTTCTCTTCCTGCTCTTCGCTGTAATCACCTAGGTTTTCTGGAAATTCATCAACATGCGAATATAAAAAGTGTAATTTTAGATTCATTAGGCAGCCTTGATTTTTGTAACTATTTACTAAATTTAAAACTATTTGTTGGTAATTTGGGCTCTTATGATTTCCAAGAAAGTTTTTAATTACGTCCTTGAAACATAACCATGCTTCTCTCTCTGTATGATTCATTTTCGTAACAAAAATTTCATCATTTATCATCTTACGAATCTGAGGGCCATCGAAAATTCCTTCATTTACTTTAGCATCACTTAATTTGGGAAACTGATTTCGCAGATACTTAAAGCAGCTACCATCTTTGTCTAAAGATTTTACCCATTGTTTCATAAGTCCCAATTTAATGTGCAGAGGTGGTATAAGAATTTTTGATGGATCAACAAGTGGCTTATCTTTTATATTCTTAGAACCCGGTTCGAACTTTTGTCTAAGGGGCCAGACACTCTTTATGTAATGATTCTTTCTATCTCTACTATCCCATTCGCATAGATAGCAAGGATATTTTGTGAATCCCGATTGTTGCCCCAGAAGTATTGTTATGATTTTTAGATCCCCACATATATTGCGCATATGATTTTAGGAACCCAATCAAATTCATCAATTTTCATGTCTAAATCAAACATGTTCTTGTACTGCACTGGGCGGAGTACTTGGCTTCATCGCTAAAAGAAAATACTAATGAAGCTGGAAAAATTAAAGTTTCTTACTACCGAGACAGAGATAAGAAATATCGTGATTATTTCGCTAAAGATGAAGAATTTTCCTTAGTTTACTGCAAAGATATAGTTGGGTTGATGAATTGCTTTAAACATGGATGTTACAACCCTAACGAGTGGAGATTGTTCATCGATTCGTCAACGAGAAGTTTAAAACCGTTCTGTTACACAATACAAATGTTTATGCAGCCATTCCCACAGGATATTCGGTAATACTGAATGAAGAGTACTGTAACATGAAAGTAATATTAGACCGAATAAAATACAATGATCATAAATGGCAAATATGTGGGGATCTTAAAATCATAACAATACTTCTGGGGCAACAATCGGGATTCACAAAATATCCTTGCTATTTATGCGAATGGGATAGTAGAGATAGAAAGAATCATTACATAAAGAGTGTCTGGCCCCTTAGACAAAAGTTCGAACCGGGTTCTAAGAATATAAAAGATAAGCCACTTGTTGATCCATCAAAAATTCTTATACCACCTCTGCACATTAAATTGGGACTTATGAAACAATGGGTAAAATCTTTAGACAAAGATGGTAGCTGCTTTAAGTATCTGCGAAATCAGTTTCCCAAATTAAGTGATGCTAAAGTAAATGAAGGAATTTTCGATGGCCCTCAGATTCGTAAGATGATAAATGATGAAATTTTTGTTACGAAAATGAATCATACAGAGAGAGAAGCATGGTTATGTTTCAAGGACGTAATTAAAAACTTTCTTGGAAATCATAAGAGCCCAAATTACCAACAAATAGTTTTAAATTTAGTAAATAGTTACAAAAATCAAGGCTGCCTAATGAATCTAAAATTACACTTTTTATATTCGCATGTTGATGAATTTCCAGAAAACCTAGGTGATTACAGCGAAGAGCAGGAAGAGAAATTTCACCAAGATATCAAGGAAATGGAGCGCAGGTACCAAGGAAGATGGGACGTAAATATGTTAGCAGATTACTGTTGGTCGTTAAAAAGAGATCTACCATCAACATCGGAGAAGCGGAAGCGTAATCCACTTCGTAGATCATTTGACAATAAAATAGTTCGTTACCATAAAAAAGAGTAATGGGCTTAATATTTTTACGGGTATTTTATTGATTTGCATATACTTCTAACAAATTTAAAGTAAATGAAGGAGCAGCAAACTATGATATAGTTTTAAAGGATACGATTGTACTTGCATATACATTGTTCTTTGCTTTATGGTTTACATTACCTTTTGCATTGTTTCAGTTTATAACTAATTTTTTCACTCTCTTTACGTCCATGACCTTGAACTAACCTTGAACTGACCATAAATATAACCTTATGGGACTATACTGACCCTGGATTCGGATTCAGCGACCCAAAAAAACCCAAGATACCATGGTTTTAGTGTATTTTTCATGTATTTCGATAATTTGACCTTCAACTGACCTTGAGAAAGTTCTGATGGGGTTAAACTGACCCCGGATTCGGATTCAGCAACCCCAAAAACCCCAAGATACCATGGTTTTAGTGTATTTTTCATGTATTTCGATAATTTGACCTTCAACTGACCTTGAGAAAGATCTGATGGGGTTAAACTGACCCCGGATTCGGATTCAGCGACCCCAAAAACCCCAAGATACCATGGTTTTAGTGTATTTTTCATGTATTTCGATAATTTGACCTTCAACTGACCTTGAGAAAGTTCTGATGGGGTTAAACTGACCCCGGATTCGGATTCAGCGACCCCAAAAACCCCAAGATACCATGGTTTTAGTGTATTTTTCATGTATTTCGATAATTTGACCTTCAACTGACCTTGAGAAAGATCTGATGGGGTTAAACTAACCCTGGATTCGGATTCAGCGATCCCAAAAACATATAAGTACCGTGGTCAAGTTTTTGGGACTTACAATTTTTTTTTGTGGGGCTGTGTAAATTGAAAAGCCGAATGCAATAAGGGGACTAGCGCTTAATCCGATGGTTTTTCTTTTCTTTATTGATCCAACTCCTTTCTTTAACAGTATATATTTTTTCCTTTATCTGAGTATTATTGTTTGAGATAAAATTCATCAAAAAATTGCTAGACCTCTTATTGCATCCAGCCCTTCAATTGATCGAATTTTTTTTAATATAAATCGAGTATATTTTAAATAAAAACAGATTTTTTTCGATTATTAATTGATTATTTCTTAGGTAAGAATCGATTATTTTCGATTATTCCGAATATTTCGATTATTTTGATTACTCCTATTATTATGATTGTTCCGAGTATGTCGATTATTCCGATTATTTGAATTATTTTGATTATTCCGATTATTTCGATTATTTCGATTATTCCGATTATTCCGATTATTCCGATTATTTTGATTATTCCGATTTTTTCGATTATTTATCGTTTAATCTATCAATCGATAAAAATGTATTTTTTTTCTTAATTGATAACCGATTATGAAAATGCATAATCGCAAAGCCCTACTTTGTGGAGTGTGAAACAGCATCTAAGCGATCGGACGAAGTTGCATTGGCCACAAGGTTCCCTGGCGGTTACCAATCCAAGTACTAGCCGCTCCCAATGCTGCTTAGCTTCGCTTATCGCCCGAGGTGCGGCTCCGCTACTCCGCCACAGTGTTGGTTAAATATTTTTTCATAATCTATGCTACACTTTTGCATTGGTCTAAATGGCAATTAAAAATTTTAATATATATATCTCGACATTTAAAGAATGGACTCGTCGTTTTCACTTTTTACGAGAAAATGCAATAGAACAAATAATTTAATATTGGAACAAAATAATGTTTGAAGAAGCTAAGTGCCAATGAATTGACAGCGATTTTTATTGAATAATATTAATTATGTGAAAATATACTTGTATATACTATGAAACATTCATTAAAATTTTAGTAAATAACATAAGCCGTGCATTAAAAATATTGAATATAAAACAAAGCTTTCTGATTGAGAAAGCAAAACGCTTACCTAATGTGAACAAACACGTTGATAAATCGTGAATTACATTTCGGTGCATGTCACAGAGGTTAGTATAATAATAAATCCCGTCAACTATCTAAGGGTGTTTGTCAAAAAGTTGAACAATTCTTGTCCCTCCTGTTTTATCAGGTAACCGAGCATTATATGAATCTCAAAAAATAGTATTACAACCATTTCAGAATATCAAGTATTTTCTATTCAGAGTAAAAAATAACAAATTTGTTATATACCAATTGTTTTCTACAAATAATTAGTTAATGCTACACTTTTACTATCATACCTTTATTATATGTCTTGTCCGTCCAGTAAAAAATTCTTTAAAAGAGCATTCAGTTTGAAAAATAAATATTTAAATCGAATTTGTCGTTTAAAAAGATAGAGGAATTACTTTTTTCTTGATTTCACATGCATCTGGTGCGATTTAAATAAATAAACTACTAAAAAGATATATACGGCACAAATGTCTTGCCCATCCATTAATTACGTTAAATGTACTAAAACAATCGAAAGCGGTAGCATCAAATACGACAAATAGGCAAATAAACAATATTTTAACCTAATTAAGCCTAGATCATAATCGTTCAAATTCTGTAATAAGCGATGCAATTTTTAATTTGTCTTAAACAAGAGATACTTTATGTAAGGTAATATATATCAAACAATATTAAATGAAAGTTATACTCTATTAATTCGTAATTTAAAAGAATTGACTATAATAAACGTTCAACATTGTAATATTTTTTTATCTACATAAACGTGTTTTTTGATCTCGCCTATTCGAATTTTCTTTATTTATATGATTAATATTATTATATCATATTTTTCATTTTCGGTTGAAAATCATACTTTTAAAAAGAGCCAACTTTTTGACAATCACCCCTAACATGTTTGATGTACTCGCACCGATGCGCTTAGATTGCGCTAGAAGCGACCTACCGAGAAATGTTGAATAAGACTCTTTAGAACAGCTAGGAATATGAAAAGCTCCGTGCCAAAGAAGCTTCACGATCTCGCAGGCTGTCTACGCAGCGTACTACATCACCGTGGCATCGGATCAGAGTAGGGTAATAAAAAAAGAAAGTACTACGGAGTAGTGTGGCAAAAAAGGCACGCAGAAGAGAAGAGGTATGGAAAAGAGGGTCATAAAAGAGATCGACTACGTCTTTTTCAATATTTTGCTAAAAGTAGGAGAAAGCGCATATGACTTGGAGAAAATTCTGATATTAGCCCTCGCCAAGCGTAATTGTGTGTGTGAGCGTATGCTGCAAGCGCAAGCGTAACTATGCATACCATATTGAAAGAAAGAAAGAAAGAAAGAAAGAAAGAAAGAAAGAAAGAAAGAAAGAGAGAGAGAGAGACAGAGAGAGAGAGAGAGAGAGAGAGAGAGAGCGAGAGAGAGAAAGAGCGAGAGAGAGAGAGAGAGAGAAAGCGCATGTGTGATGCTGGCAGAAGGGATTGAGAGGCTTTGCTCTCTTTGCCTTTGAGGCGGTGCCAAAGTACGTTTTCTGCAAGAAAATCGAGCAAATAAATCGCCTGCCTCAGACGTTTACCTAATAGGAAATGAAATAGGATGTCGATGCATCTGGTTGTTTTTGGTACTGCTGCTGGTGCTCGTGCTGCTGCTGCAACGGTACAGAAAAAGAGAGGGTCGATTCGCACCTTGTGCCTTAGGTTAAAGCTTTTTGGGGAACAAGAAGGAAAAGAGGTTAGGTAGTAAAAAAGCTCGTGGGCGCCCCTGTTCGAGAGAAAGGTGAGAAAAAGAGATGAGAAGGAGAGAAAACTAGCCTAGGTGTGCGCGCGTGTATAAATCGAGCTCCTGAGCAGCAGCAGCAGCAGCAGTAGGAATGGGGGAATGGGAGCGCGCACATTTTCTCGCTCGATACACCGCACGAAAAATCAGTCGCTTCAGAGAGGGCTTGAAGAAAATTCTCCAATCTCCTTCTGTCAAAAGGCACGAGCGATCGCGAGTAAGTTTACCTGCTTCAGAACTTATGTACGCGCACGCGCTCACACTCTTGCTGTGTGAGAAGCAATTTTCGGTGGAAAGCAAGCTCACGCAGCTGTAAGATGGATATCCGTTAGTGAAATGTAACGGACAGTCGAACAAGTCGTACTTCCACATTTTTCTTCTTTTTCTGAACATTAGAATAACTTATAAACCCACTTTTCTTTTTATTTATATTGCATGCAAATAGTGATATATCCTTATTCATATTACATCTTGAAGTTAGTTTCAGCTGTTAAAACCGTTGTTAATTGCTTTGACAGAATGCTTTCTCGAAGAGAGATCCTAATAAATCGAGATTAAGAATTTAATAATGAAAATTCGAATTAAATAAAGTAAAGCTAAAGTTAAGTCATTAGACACACGCGTTTAAATATTGCCAGTCTGAGATAATCTTAAAATTTAATTCAAATAATTTTCATCATATCTCTACGTGAAAATTTCTTATAGTTATTTTTTGTTTAATATTGTTCATTGAAATTCTTTAACAGTATATTTTATTGTTGAGGTCTATCAGAATAAAAAATTATTTCCATATTTAATAAAATTACCGTTTTTTGAAGAATACGTATTCAAAATTCAACTTTATTTCTTCTACTGAAATAGTGTTCAGGTAATTGCTAGATGTATAAATTGGAATAAAATGATGCCTATTTTAAGAAAACATACATAATTTCAATAAATTTATATTTTTTTTCTTTTTTTTCCACAAAGAAACTAGAAAGAAAAAATTGTTTCCATTTTTTAAGAAACTTTAAGTAAGGTATGATTAACGAATATGAATCAGTGCTCAAATATAGGTCGATGGTATATTTTGAGCTAGGTACGTAACTAAGGACGAAAGTGGGGTAAATTAATTATCTATTAAAATAATAATAGTGAAAATGTTTTTATTAAAAATTAAGAAAATGTATTATTTTGTCTGTCTGAAAAACATCAAAATTTCATCCATTTTCAGACTCTTTGTATTTTTAACTGAAACATCAAAACTTTATAAAAGTGGTTGGAAAGTACATAATTTAGTAAAAAAATTATTTGACATCACTAGAATATCAAATTTGATTATTGGCTACGTGCACATCACTAGTGACGTCATGAATTTGCGGCAATCTTAAGAACCGTCCAATTGCTAAAATACATTGGGTTATGTGTAAAGTTACACATAATATTTTTTATAAATTACTATCATTACAAATGCTTTCCAACTTTTTTGTAAGATATAAATATAAATTTATCTTATATTATACCAAATTTTGCCAACGTTTTAAACGTCTGATGCTTTAAAAAAATATATACTTTTCTAATTGTCCCATTAAGCTAATACATTTTAGCACACGAATAGGTATGAGATTTTCCACCAAGACGGGTAAAATACGTGGGGCTCTAGTGTCATGCACGTAGCGAATAGGGGAGTGAGGTGTCGTTGTGATCAGCGGGTCATTCGAATCTTTGAACTAATAAGAATTTTATAGTTTAATTAATGACCAAAGGGTTACTATATTCTATATTCCTAATTATAATATAAATAATAATATAATATAAATAATAATATAATATAAATAATAATATAATATAAATAATAATATAATATTAATAATAATATAATATAAATAATAATATAATATAAATAATAATATAATATAAATAATAATATAATATAAATAATAATATATTGCTAAGTATGTAAGTTAAAACTTGATCAATGCTAAATAGCACTCAACGAAAGCATGTCTGATGAAATATTCACGACAAGGTTCGATTGCTGTTCATCTAAGACAAGTTTGTATTAAATAATTTATACAACTTTTTTATTTAAGTACTACTATATCGGGGTGATTCCTTATCCTATCATAAAAAGATGATTGTCAGTACGATTCTCGTCGATTTGATAGGATGGGCATTTAAGCGCAAAATTCAAATTTATTTATTTATAAATTCGTTAAATGTGATATCCAGCTGTGTAAAGTCACCGATGATGGAGTACAATCGGTTCTCTCCAAGGTTTTAAGGGTAAATGTGTTACGATGCTTTTTCCATAAATATGATATTGTGTGATGCTCAGGAGTGTAATCTACGAGGTTCACTTCGAGGCTTTTGCGTAAGTTTGTATAATTCGTATTGCGATGTTTAGGTACATTTACATTTAAGAAAACCGCTGCCAATTCATTGGTACTTAGCTTCCTCAAACTAAATTAGTTGTTCCAATATGAAACTCTTTGTTCTAATAAATTATTTATAATATTTAAATTGCTATATCTCTTTCTAATAAATAGCTTAAAAAGGTTTGATTTTTATCATTGATGGTTTGAGAAAAGATAATTATTTACCAAAATTACAGAACGGTAAATAATAATCCTTCTCATAACAATTTTTTCTCGGTGCGTAATTTAATAAAATTATTTAAATATTTAAATTTAATGTTATCAGCTGTTAGTACCTAGATTCAATGATTTCCTAATCATCTACAATTTTGTGAACGATTTACCATCATAGATTTCCGAGATATTAACCATTTAAACTAAATATGATTTTTTCCTTTATAACAAAAGAAGGGAAACAGCCTATCCAAAATCTGCAGTTGTAAAAGATAGGTAATTTTATACTATTTTTAATGCATCTACATTAAATTGATCATAATACGTCTAACATACCGAAAGCTCGACAAACTAAAACTCAAAAATCGAAAAATTGTTTACAAAAACGAGTCGATGAATCTTTAATAGTATATTGTCTATGTAGGGCGCAAAGTGGTCTTTTTTAGACCGAGTGTGGAGATTGCATTATGAGTCGCAGGCGAGCAAGCACTAGCCGAAGTATATATAATAGCAATTTATTATTTTTGCGCCCGTTTATTTACTTTTGCGTCCGCCGGTCTAAAAAATTGTCCTTTAGGCCCGCTTAATAGGTACAGAAAAACGCGAAAATCGTGTTTGTGTTCCAAAATTGTCTTTTTAATTTCAAATCTTCATTAAGAGGGCAGGTCTGGGTTAAACTCAAACAAAGACTTTTTTATTACGAGTCCTGAAAACTTTTTATGTTTAAATGCAATCATTCTGAAAATTGTTGTACTATCAAAACACAATAATATCTTAATTTTTCAAATCACTGTTTTCAATACCATATTTATTAAAGGAACTTTGATCCTCACAAGATTCGGGGTGACACGATGTACAATAAATTATTTTTTGACGGTTATTCGACTTCTTTTGACATGTATTACAGAAAAAACAAAGCGCTATTTCGTTAAATTTTTTTTATTATTTTCTTTCAAAAATCCAATATATCTAAAAAAAATGTTTAAATATTTAAAAAAGAATTTAATATTAAAAAATATAATCAAAAAACATGCACACATCCATACGGACATTTTCTAAAAATAGTGTATTTTAATTCCTAATGTCTTAAAACATGTTTCTAACCTTTTCCATTTTCCAGCTGGAACATCTGCTTACTGCTTAATCTTGCACGATCGCGATGTTCAGTACAATCCTACAAGCGGTGATGTGAAAAAGCGAGAGAGGTAGTGGTGGTGGGGGTAATGCTAGAAGTAGTTGTGGTGGGGGTTCTGATATAAAGAGGAGTCTTGAGTAAGAAAAAATCATTCCTCTTCGAGATGGAGTATTTGGTGGACATGCAAGGCTTCGAGCAGCCCTTCAAAGACTTTATCCTCAAGGAGTTGGTGATTGTTACTCTCAACGATGGCAACCGTGAACCCCGTCTCTTCAAAGCAACCTATCATTAGCGCAAGCTCACTAACAAGTATAGAACAGAAAATCTATTGCACAAGTTCAATTATCATGAATTATCTTGGTATTCAGTAGGGGTGTCCGAGTACTTGAAAATTCGAGCGGGCAATCGAGCTACTTAGTCCAGTAAACGAACGTCTGAAATACACTTTTCATCTCCATCTCTGCAATGTGAATATTTAGTATCTTTATTCAATTAGAAACTTTTCTTTCCTACACAAGAATAGTTTAAAAATGTGTCGCAGGGGGGGGGGGGAGCAGTAAACAAACCTGTTTAAGCCCTTTTTCCGAAACGGTGAATGATATGCAAAAACGGTTTGCAGCATGTTATTCAGGAGACACTAATGCATATAAAGGTTTGTTTACTGTCACCTCCCCCCCCCCCCCCTTCGACACATTTTTGAACTTTTCTTGTGTAGGAAAGAAAAGTTTCTAATTGACTAAAGATACTAAATATCCACATTGCAGAGATGGAGGTGAAAAGTCTATTTCAGACCTTCGTTTACTGAAAATAATCGAGCTACTCGGAATGAGCGAGCTACTCGAAAATATCGTGCTACTCGAGACGATCGAGCTGTGCTCGAGCGATACTCGAAAGATTTGATATACTAAAAAAAATTGTTTGATATACTTGGAAGGTATAGTTATAATTTTATATTATTTTCAAAAAGCATATTTACTTGATCAAAATCGCATAATTTCGTGGTTGATGCGAGATAATTTTAAATTTAAGTCCCCAATAGACATACATTTGTCAAAAACTATTAATTCTTGTGAGAAAATGTGAAAAATTATATATATATATTTCAGGAAAAGTATTAAAATCTTTCAATTATTTTTTATAAACTATATTATAACTTCATACAAAATCGAAGAATTTGGAACAAACGTTTTAATTTATCGATACTTTATAACAGTTCATCACGGAATTTCTCAGTATTGCATTACGCAAAAATCATTTCTTTTACTCTGAATAAAAATTATTACTATTAGAAATGATTTTCTATACAGATTGTAACATTTTCTAACAATTCGCGTTGATTTACGTTACATAAAATTCTTAATATTTTTGTTATGGATTTTAAATAGAAAATTTAACGAATTTGGACAGTTTTGGATGAATTGTACTGCAGCTTCTATTTGAGTCTTATAGGAGGTAAAATTTATTTATAATCAGTCTAAAACAATTTTTAACATTTATTTGTACCAGACTCCTTACAATTCAAATTATGAATTAACGGTGAATTTTGTGCGAAATTGTCTATTATTATTTAAATTTGTTAAGAAATGCTAGCAAAATGTTTTCTATTATAATTTTCAATGTTTACAAACATATATTGACAGTTGTCAACAATTCTTAGAATTTCTAGGATAAATTTTTTTCAAAATCAGCCTTTATCAAAAATTGTTATTAATTATTTGAGTTTGTTCATTTTTATTTAAAACAATAAAAAAATGAGTAGTCTGGAGGTCCGAAATCGGGGGTGTTTTTTTACGTTTTGAATGAATTATAATCAATTTTCTCAGATTTTAATAGTTATTTACAAAAATATTTCCACCCGGGATGATAATTTATAATGCGCTCTGCGCAGAAGGCTAATAATGGTAATTTAAGCATCTATGGTGGACAAAGTGGAACTTCGGGCAATGGGCAGAAGACAGCATTCAGCGATCGCGCGAATTAAAAAAACACGCACGTGTAGTTTACATTATTTTTTTACTGAATAGAGTCGTAAAAAATTTGATTTTACATCCATTTTGACGGCTTATAATCCCATTTTACGTTAGCATAAAAGAATCATATTTGTATAACTCGGGGCGTAACCACGTAATAACTATCAACGCTCAAGTTGCTAACAGAATTAGTCTATGTATGTATGAAATCGTACTTTATGCACTAAAAACAATGTGTGAAATCGCGTTTTACGCACACTATAGGACGAAAAGATTTATGTTGCATTTAAGTTTGAGTGTTTTTAAATTTGCATACGCGGCGATGAAAGATTTCCAAAAGAGACGCGAAGCTTGTAAAAGCAGAGCTCCACCTTTAATAAACCATTCGTCGCCGGCTTCGAATTTACCTAGGATGGGTACCAGATGTATTTTGCACATGTATACGATTCAAAGTCAATTAAAGATGCAGGGTTTCCGTAAATGATTGGAGAAATGTTTCTCTCAAATTTGTATCTAATTCACAAACACGCACTGATTAAAAAAAACTAAAATGAAACTAAATCATGTCATCACCGAAACAATAACTTTGGCGTTGATTGCAAGTTTAGAATTAAACAAAAACCATCATCGTTGACACTCAAGGCGAGCTTTAATAAAGAAATACGTCATAATCGAGACCTCCATGTATTGGTGGCGATCATTGACTAGAAAACAAAACAGCATTATCGAAGTCGAGACTTTAAATCCATTTCGATAATCTCAAATTGAAGCCTTGTATTGCACCGAGATATCAATTAGTACAGAAAAGAGTATTTCGAGGCGCGCATATATATAAGACGAGTGGTGTGCATTATATAAATTAAGCAGAAGACTGCTTATTGGTCGCTTTTATTTGAACGTTTTGTCATTGTAGATAATAGTAGACAGTCATGTTATCGACCCAGGGTTAGCGACAGTACTGCTCTTTGAGAGCTCTTTATAAATATAGAAGAAGTTGCAGTTGTGAGAAACATAATTATAGGAAGAGTTAATAATTAAAAATACTTTTGACTAAAATAACATAAGTTAATGTTTTTAACCTAACATGCTGTATTTGCATGACGTGTCTGTATATACACGTAGATAATAATTTAAAAGCGTATTTCAAGAATATCATATGATGACCCGGGATTTTTTTTTCGAGTACAGTGAACTCCCGATTACCCAACACCCGATAACTCGTCTATCGAGTCATTTCCCCGCCACGCATATTTACTTACATGCACACAAATACGCATCCCCACCTAGCGCTACGCGAGCGCATGGCGTGCCGCTCCGCCGCGCTGCTTGCCTCTCCCATAACAATATGTCGCCTATGATTATTTCGAATAGTTTGATTTTTTCGAGTAGCTCGATTGCTTCGAGTAACTCGATCATGTCGAGTGGCTCGATCATCTCGAGTAGTTCAATCATTCCGAGTAGCCCGATTTTCTTCGAGTAGCTCGATGTCTTCGAGTACTCGGCTCGAACTCGAACAAAAAACTCGGCTCGACTAGACTCGGGTTTTTCAAGTACTCGCACACCCCTAGTATTCAGGAGATTATTTGTATATGCAAGTAGGCGAGATACTTCGAGGAGCCTTACTACACTACACTATTAAGGTACTTGTGATGGGTTCTATTAAGAAGAAGTAGATGAAGCGTTTCAAGTTCAAGTTCGATATTTGTGATGTAGTAGAACTAGATTTTCTTCCTTTGAATAAAATAAAGCTAGTTACAGTTTTTCCTCGTCACAATGGAGCATACATCACACGGGGCTCGTTGTGTTCTTCACAATGTAAGATTGATGAAACAGTTTTTCAAGGAGAGCAGTACTCCCTTGGAGTTAGGAGAGTCACCTATGGAGACCGAATATGGAATTGAAGGTTGATGGAGAGGTATCTACGAGTTGTGGTTGGCTGTACGTCACAGGTGAGAACGAAGGATTTGGCTCTCACCCATCTCCTTAAATGACTACAATTTTGTTTAATAGTTACCATTACCTTGCCGACGGCAGATAACTTCGGTTATCGGACATTCGGTGCGGGCTCACGGCCGGGTGATGCTGCGGGTTCGCGCGTGCAGGGCCGGTGCAAGCTCGCGGCCGGGTGACGTCTGCGCGACCGCGGTTGGATGGCGCCCCAACGGCCCGGTAACGTCCCAGCAGGCGTATGAGGGAACCCATGGCCGGGTGAAGGGGAACCAGACACTCCATGCTAGTTCTAACGCACGTGACCCAGAAACCTGCTGCACTGGAATCCTAATAGCTATACTACTTTCTTAGCCAGACTATGATTTTTTTTATTTTTATATAATCAACTGTATTCGCTTGAAAGTTGCTAATTGGGTGTTTTGGGAGTCGCTGACCAGAAATTTGCTAACAAACACTTTCCTCTTTGAGGAGGCAAAAAAAGGTCTTGTCGGTTTGGTTTTTCAACGCAGAAGTAAATAGAACAAGTAGATACATATAGAAACAATTAATAAGGTTGCAGGAATCTAAGTGCCAATGAATTGACAGCGGTTTTTTTACTGAAAATACCTAACCGCTTGTATCTAATGAATTAATTATAGCATTAATTTATTAATTGCGATGTTCAATAGAAAAAATTTTAGACACAAACATGAATGTAAATTATTACATTATGTTATTGCAAAAATATAAAATATAGTAAAAACGACTAAAAAAATATCTAGATCCCCTAAACTTAGGGTATTATCCAGATGGTACATTAAAAATTGGGATTATTTATAGGATTAACGAATATTTACAAAATTTTAATAATTATCAGAAATTTATCCATATTGTTTCAGATAAGACCTTATATATGATCTTATGTAAGATCTTATGCCAGTTCTGTGTTGAATTTCGCTGATACGATGTTGCCATGGTCGCCGCAAAAGTTGGATGATAAGTTATAAACTTCGCATTACGTGGAACCTAACTTCATATACATTTTAGCATAAAATTTCAAGCATAGTTTATAGTAAAAGAAAGAGGATGCTCATGCGGCTTCAAGTAAAACGTTAATAAGGGACCCGTAAAACTGATTTAAACATGCAGAATCTATAAAATCTTAAGCACTTTAGGATAATAATTTCCATCTGTATAAAGATGAAAACATATTGAGTTTCCCTTTACTTTCTCGGATTAATTTTTCTTAACGTTCATATTGTTACAAGCTCTAAACAATAGAGTTAGTTTTGTACGTTTCCTTGCATTCCTCTACTTACTTATACGCATCTATGGGGCATCCTCCTTTTTCAATTGTCAAAAGTTAATTTTTTTTTGTATATCCATAGATCGTCTATCTTATAGTAAAAGTACGATATTGAGTTTATAATATATTTTAGTTTTTGAATATAAATTTCACTTCGCTAAGTTTCTACTAGTGTGATTTTACAAGCTTATTGACAACATTATTATTTATGTTGTTTTTATTTATTTTTCTCTTGGTTACATGGGCTTCTACATGGTCCAATATGTACCAGTATAAATAATAGTTTATCTCCTGCTTGAGTTTCGTCCTTGGTACCATCAAGTGAGGTCTCTTGGGCCGGTAGGGTGTCTTGGGTCATGTCATTAAAATAAATTTCAATGAAATCAGCAAGTCACTAAGGATAAGCTAATTTGTTCCCATTGAAATAAATTTTGCTTAGAACTATTTAAACGATCTATATTATCGTTAATTATTTTCTCGATTTATAATTAATTAATATAGTGGTCCAAGACGCCCCACTTTACAGTAAATCAAATAATTAAAGAAAAAGTACAAAAAATAATTAAAAAAGCAATGAAATTAAGTTAATATGATTGTGTAGTTATTTCGATAGTTTTTGTGTATTCATAATTTATAAACAGTATATGATACATAATCAGATTATTCTCAGTTGTAATTTATTTTATGAGTAAATATAAGAAATATAGAATTCGAAATTAATTATTTTATTTTATTGCTTCCTCAAAAGAGGCTGCTTTGTGATGGTAAAAAAAACTTTTGCTAAAAAAATGTTAAAAACGTTTCAAGATATAAGAAATAAAAATATACTATTTTTAGAAACTGTTCATATGGATGCGTGTGCGTGGGTGCGTGCGCGTGCGTGCGTACGTGCGTGCGGGCGTGTGTGTGCATGTGCGTGAGTGTGTGTGCATGTGCGTGAGTGTGCATTCATATCTCGAGTAATCCACGGTAAAATTGAATGTTCCAGAGATCATTATGTTTGTTTTTTTAAAGGAAGGGGGCATAATAATACTTTTTCTAGTTTTTCGGATTAGTTTCAGTTTTTTACGGATTTTTCGATTTTTTGGTTTTAGCTTTTCTTGGTTTTTCATACGTTAGAATTAATATCATCGATTCAGTGAAAATGCATTTGAAAAAGCATAAAATGAAAAATTTATCCACTTAGCGGTCGATTAGGTAAAACCCCAGAAATCACTTTCTAGAAATTAGTATTAAAAGTCTTCAAAAAACGATAACAGAGCCGATATCTCATTGGGCCTTGGAGATTTTGAAAAAAAAAACGAAACTCGTAAAATCACATTCTGCCACTTTTGACCAATTTAGGAAAACCACAGAAATTACGTTCTAGAAATTAGTATTAAAAATCTTATAAAACGATAAAAAAAACCGATATCTCGAGCCTTGGCGATTTGAAATGATTCCGTGAAAACACATTTTACAGTTCTTAATCGTATAAAAATAGAAATTTTGTAATATTTACGCCCTTAGAGTTAGAATTACGTAAAATCCTTTCTTATTCGTTGCCTACAATGTAAATACAATATACCATCCAAATTTTAAGACGCTAGGTGTAATCGTTTTTGCTCAAAGTTGATGAGTCGATTAGTCAGTCAGTCAGTCAGGACATGTCCTATTATATTTATATATATAGATTATTTTTCATTTGATCTAGATTGACATATAGAAAGAACATCGGCAATGCTCACATTTCTTCATAATGCTAAAAAGAATATGTCCAATTAATTTCAAATAGTTTCGAAAAAAGTCTATACACCCTTAATGTTTTGAATAAAGAAAAATATAAACTGCAGAAAAAGCTGTTTTTGTTAAAAAGGGCACATTTACTTTAATGAATAATCGTACTTTAAAATGCCATTTTCAAATTGAAAAGTTGATGAAAATCAATAATGCGATGCATTTCTGTGTTAAGAAAATATCGAATTTTTGGTTAAAAAATGTCATGTCTCCCTTAAAGGTTTGACATTTCAATTAAATTCGTAAAAAATTTGAAAAAATTAGCTTATACATTAGCGGCACTTAACCTGTTAAGAAAGGTTGACTTACAAGGAGAGCATCAATCCTGCTGAGTCGGATTTTAATAAGGCTCTAGGAGGTATTTTCTGGCACATTAAAAGGAAGCCGGGCACCCTCAGTTTTCTTAAATGAGTCCTTCCTTCCGAGATGTGAACCACTTTACTTCGAATATGCATTATTTTACTGAAAAAGTACTTCTTCGTGTGATAATAACTATGCATGTATTAATACTAGAAAAACCAATATTTTATATTGTCATCATGATGATCATAAAAAAATAAATAGTTTTGTAATCATTTGACAATTACATTTATATTTTTTTATCTTATATAAAATAAATGATGATGAATTTGCCGTGCAATATATCACTAGTAAGATTGATGACGGAAAATACCGAAAATAAAATAATTGAAGTACCTGGAGATATCAGGTTTATAACACGATCACCTGAACTGTCAGTTATACTAATGTAAATCATTTTTATTTACTTTAAATGTATGCGGTGTTCTTTCATTCATATAAATTTTAACACTTTTAGTGATGATAATAGCGCAGATGTATTGTATGATTTTAAACAAAAAGTAATGTTGAATAAAAAAGATATAGAAGAATCTTCTAACGTTGTAAATAATGAAAATATAGATTCGTATAATTTTGATGAATCTTTATCTGCACCTGCTGCTGCTAGAAATTGTTCAGTTTCATTTGTATTCCAATTCTCATTATGTATTTTCATTGAAATTTTACTCACTCCATATGTAAATTTAATTCCAGCGTCACTACCTGAATCGAAGCACCTGCTGGAACTTGTGTATCAGAATTTGCCCAAAATTAGGAAAGGCAAGCCTTAAAACTTAAAGAGAGCTTCTTATGAATAATAAATGCATTGTATATACAAGAAATCATTAAAATTATATACATGTAAAAATGATTATTATTATTCATGGAATAATTTATAATTCCGTTATTTGCAATCATAAAAATAAAGAAAATGTCAATAAATATTAAAAAATGCTGTGTAATTTATTTCTATTTACATTTTTGACATGCTGTTTGTTAAATAATTGTATTCATCTGGTAAAAAAGACTGCATGATGAAATTTCTTTTTAGTTCACCCAATTCTCCTTGTATTTCTTTATTCTCATCAATTTTTAAATCAATCTCATCATCTACTTTTATTTCTTCAGTTTCCATCCATACATCTCCATTGTCAATACAAAGATTGTGTAAAATGCAGCAAGGAATGATAAACTTGGTAATTTTATCTGTATCATGCATATCAATTCTTATTAACCGTAGAAAACGGCTTTTCAAGATCCTAAAGCTATTTTTGATAGCTACACGTGTCTGACAATATTTCTTGTCAAATTTCCATAATTCTTGAATGATGTTAAAATATACTGTTATTGTATACAAAGTTATTGCAGAACCGGACAAACATTGTAGGGGAGACCGGGGTAAAGTGAGCCTCGGGGTAAAGTGAGCTTTCTGTATATTTCGACATAAATAAAACATTTATATTAATTTCACTTATATAATGAAATAATCTAACAAAGTAAACAATGATTTTTAAATGCTTCTCGGTACATATAATCGGTTATTAGTAAGCATACAATAGGGCTTCTGGGACCCCCCACCACTCCACCTTTCGACTCACCTGTGCAGGTGAGAAGCTCTGTGATTGGCTGAGGCGAACAGGTGAGAATAAGCTTCGCCCGCACTCGACTCACCTGCATAGGTGAGCAAACGTAGGTCAGGTGAAAGTCTGCACCCTTGCCATTTTTGAATTTAGTAGACTTTTGTAGGTGAGAAAGCTACTCTCCTATGTATGCAAATGGGAGTATAGTAGAATGTGTGCATGTGTGCGCATGCACGCACCCGCGCGTTCGACCGTCTTCGACGCTTTGCGTGGGCGAATGACATCATGCTCTTGCGCCGACAATCGTTCGGGGATGTCAAGTTGCATTCGGTGCATTTTAAACAGACGGAAAAATGCAGTCGAATATTCAAAGGAATATCAAACTGTAAGACGTACATTTAGACATGTGTACGTGTGTGCATGTGTGTGTGTGTGCGTGCCTGGAAATCTCTGGAAGCTTCTCAACGTCGATGATGACCGACCTTCGAAGGATCTGTGGATGAGCCCGACCGCTATATACGAATGCTATTGTGTTTCAACAGGCTAACGCACGCTCTGATATCGGGAATTAGGGAGTGCATATTAAAAAAATCTATTTTACTGATTAAGACTTACTTTAGATATTTATATTTCTATTTATGTTCATACTCAATACGAATATTCAATATAATCGAATGAAATAAAGAAATTCCACGAATTTTTTAGCTAATAGTAAAAATAAAAAATCTATAATTTTCAAAATTTCAAAATTGAATGCCCCTTTGTGATAGATGAACCCCTAGAGTGGACGTTAACTTTTTCTCATTTATACAGTGAGCACCAGCTTCGATATCAGCAGCGAATCTGATATCCTGCGTGAATATCTATATACCTCCTTAACCGAGCGTACAAAACATGTATATCTATATACACTTAGCATACTATTTCTGCAGACTTTGGCCACAGTAAACAGCGTCTTGTAGAAACTGAAATAGACTTTTTATAATGAGAACAATCATCCTTCCATATCTTTTTGATATATGAATCTTTATTTTTCAAATTTAGCTGAATACATCTTTGAAATATAGAGCTTAAGCTGAATTTTTTACAAATTTTTTGATTGATTTTTTACGAGATACTTTGCATTTAATTCATTTAACTTTTGATTTAAATACAAATTAGTCATTTATGTACATGTGTATGGTATAAATCGATACCTTTACTCAGAATATTTTATCACTTCAGGATAATTATATACAAAATTACATGTATTATTTTATACTAATTGAATATTATTAATATAAAAGCATACGTAGAGTAATAAAAAGATCTCGTTCTTTCTATCATCTAGAAATTTCGATAATCGAAAATGCTTTTCGCAAGAGTGATACATTCAACAATAGAATATCAAATGACACTTTTCCTATAATTTAGGTATACTGGAATGGACTTGGAATGAAAGGCAAGATGTATTTGATAATGATATATAAGATTATATTATTTTCATTACAAATTCCTGTGTAAGGATCATACAGTAATGGTATCAAATTACACGAATTGCTGTCGAATTTTTTCATTCATTTCTTCTTCTAGAAATTTCTATAGTTGTAAACAGTTACAAAAATTGTTGCGCAATCCGGACCTATAAAACATCCCGGCTCCTGATTCAGTGAATAATGAACTTCAAAGAGATAACAATGTCTGCATACGATTGTACACGTCTTGTAAATAATATACTACAAGCCTCTAGGCTCTTAGTACGAGGACGTATTAATCCTGAAAAAATATCAGAGTGGATTAAACTTGGAAACAAAAATTTAAAATATTTGAGGGTACTCCTACGTAATGCATCAAATGCTCCGTAGAAATCAAAGTTTATTTCCACAATTGGGCTGCTTAAGGGGGTGCAAGATAAATTGAAGTATTTGCTGAAAGGGGGACATGGTGTCGCGTGCAATGAAAGGGGTAGCGATAGGGTACGTTGTCAAGACGTCGACTGTGCATTCAATAATCGAATAAGATCTGGTGTCATTACAAACCTGAAGAATTTAAATGTGATAGCTTTCATGAGAGATACTGAGGCACTGTTTAAAACTCGAATTAAAAATACTCTCAAACAGCATGACGTTTTAAAAGTATATACAGTACTGGCTGCTGAATACGTCATTACGAAAAATGATGAAGAAATGGTGGATATTAAATATTTCAATACCAAGGCTAAATCTATTTTACCAACAACTAATTTGAAAGAATGGTTTAAAGTGTATGTGCATCAACCTATTCAAAGAGAAATGGAGGAATTTGTGGAGAGAAATTCCGGTTAGAGCTTGAAATCTATACATAACTTCAGTGTTCATATCAACAAATATAATCCCCTGCGAAGAAGTTCGTATGTCAAACTTCCTGATTGTATAAAGAAGAAAAAAGCGTGTGTTAATGCGCAAAATTTTTATGACACTTGTTTTAAGTAGGCAGTTCTATCAGCATTGTATCCAGTTCAAAATCATACTGATAAATTGCTTAAAGCTAATAGAGTATCATCGTATAAGAAATACGAGAAAAAATTAAAATTCAAAGGAATCGAATTTCTAGTCTTGCCAATACATATTCCTTCATTTAAAAAACAGAACAAATTATCAATCAATGTTTATTGTTTGAGAAACTCAAGAGGAATATTTAAAATTATACCACTTTATTTAACATCTCTAACATATTTATTTAACAAGAAAGAAAAAGTCACGTCGATCTTTTACTTGTACAAAGCTATTATGTGGATCAGGCTGAAGAGGAGCAAGGGCAAATTGACAACAACTATGAAAATCTTGAAGTGATAAATCATTATGCTTGGATCAAGGATTCATCCCGTTTAATTTCGAGACAAGTTTCAAAAATGAAGGTTAAGAAGTATATTTGTAATCGATGTGTATATTTCTTCTACAGTGAACATCAATTAGCATTACACAAACGAGACTGCTCCAAGTTAAATAAGTGTCGTGTGAATTTACCGAACTATAAAAATAAGATTTTAGAGTTTAAAAAATTTAATAACAAAGATAAAGTGTCATTTGTAGTTTATACAGACTTTGAATGCATCTTGAAAGCTATAGAGAATGGAAACGCCTACCAGGATCATGAAGCTTTCAGTGTAGGATATGACATGAAATGTAGTTACGATGATTCGCTCTCGTACTACCGCAGCTACAGAGGACCTAACCCCGCAAAGTGGTTTACCGTGGAGTTGCTACAACTGACTGAAAACATTGAAACAGTATTCTGGTGTCCGATACCTATTGATACACTGACCCATGAGTAGAAACTGTTTTTTCAAAAAGTCACAGAATGTCATATATGTGAGAAACCATTGGGACAGCAGAGAGTGCAAGATCACTGCCATCTCACTGGCAGGTTAGAATACTCCTTTTTGGTACATGAGCATAATATTATGTTTAACATTTGATACTTAATATTATATAACATTTCAGATTTCGAGGTGCAGCTCATAAGACATGTAATTTGAACTACCAAGACTCTCGATGTGTTCCAGTGATATTTCATAATTTAAGTGGATACGACTCGCACTTTCTAAATAAATATATCGTCAATAGTATACCTGGTAGGGTTAAACAGCTGCCTATAAATAAGGAAAGATTCATATGATTCACGAAACACATTGATGACAGCGACATCAGTTTCAAGTTCATTGACTCTTTTCGATTTATAGCATCCTCTTTAGGTAAGTTAGCATCTTATCTTAAGGATTTAAATATTCTAAAGCATGAGTTCTCCAAAGAATTAATATTGACTGAAGACAAATTCCAACTGCTTCAAAGAAAGGGGACTTTTCCTTATGACTATTTGGACTCTGCAGAGAAACTCAGCGTTTTAGAACTACCGCCAAAATATGCATTTTACAGTAAATTAAATAACTGTAATATATCCGATGAAGACTACAAACACGCTCAAAATGTTTGGACTAAATTCAATATTTCAGACTTAGGTCAATATTCAGATCTATACCTGAAAACAGACGTGCTATTGGCTGAAGTCTTTGAAAAATTCCGCACTAGCTGCCTCAAAGCATATGGATTAGATCCTGCACACTACTACACAGCTCCTGGTTTAACGTGGGATGCTATGCTCAAATATACAAATATACAGTTAGAATTACTCACCAACATTAACAAAATGATGCTCATTGAGTGTGGGATCAGAGGAGGTTTGAGACAATGCTACAACCGCTATGCCAAAGCGAATAATAAATATATGGGTGACGATTATGATAAGAATAAAGAATCAAAATATCTCATATATTTTGACATAAATAACCATTATGGCTGGGCAATGCAACAATATCTACCATATGGATGCTTCAAATGGCTTAGTAGAAACGAGATCAAGCAAACAGATTTTAACATAGCAGACGATTCACCGGTCGGCTATATTCTTGAAGTGGACTTGGCGTATTAGGACTATCTTCACGATAAGCACTGAGACTTACCTTTTTGTCCTGAGCACTTGAAACCTGTAGGCTCATCATATTCAAAACTAATGGCGACTCTTCATTGGTTTGATCAAAACGATGGCTAAAAGCTTACATTGATCTGAATAGTAGCATACGAGCAGAAGCTAAAAATGAATTCGAAAAGAATCTCTACAAATTGATTAACAACGCGGTATTTGGAAAAACCATGGAAACCTAAGAAAGCGAGTTGACATTAAACTTGTGACCAAGTGTGATGGACGATACAGCGCCGAAGCTCTTATCGCACAACCTAACTTCCACAGTCGCTCTATCCTGGCCGAGAATCTTGTTCTTAGAGAACTTACAAAGACGGAAGTTAATATGGATAAGTCAATTTATGTTGGGTTGTGCGTATTGGATTTATCCATGACTTTAGTATACGATTTTCACTACAAATACATAAATAAACAGTTTGAGAACTATTATAAGCTACTTTATACAGACACGGATGGTTTAATATATGAACTAAGTAGTAAAAATATTTATGAAATAATGAAGCGCGACATACAAAATTTTGATACTTGGCCATATTGGTACTGACTACCCATTGGAAAATGTGTTTGGAATACCGCTAGCAAACAAAAAAGTGGTAGGTCTAATGAAAGATGAGTATAATGGACGCATTATGAAAAAATTTGTTGGCTTGCATAGTAAAATATACAGTATTCGTATTGATGGTCAAGATAAAATTAAAAAAGTTAAAGTGTGAAAACTCCTGTAGTTCAAAATACAATTACGTTTGATGATTACATATAATGTTTACGAAATATGACAACGCAATCTAGAGAACAGAATGTTATTCGTTCACGAATGCACGAAGTATTTACGGAAAAACAAGTAAAGTTAGCTCTTACTTTTCATTATCTTTGGGTTTCATACTAATATTGCGGTGCTTGTTGTTATTGTATGCAGCCATTATATTAGGTAAGATATCGAGCCTTGTATTTCCCGCGCAAACTGAATTGCATCCACATCTTATTCTTGAGCGTGCGATTGAAACGCTCACAAATAGACGCTTTGAGATTGCTTAACGTTGAGTATAGACTGATTCCATACTGTTTTATGAGACTTTGAAAGGGGGAGTTGTAAACTCTTTGCCTCGATCGGTATGCAGATTTTTTGGTACGCGACCTTGCTGCAAGGTGGATTTCATGGCTGCTGTCACCTCATCACCAGTCTTACGCTTTACTGGAATAGCCCAAGCATACTTGGAGAATACATCGATAACTCTGAGCAGATACTTGTAGTCTTTGTTCTCTTTAGCATAAGGTTGCATCTCCACTAGATCAGTCTGCCAGGTCTCATCCAAGCCTCGTACAATAAATTTTCGACGAGGATAGTTACGTCTACCAGATTTATGTAGCTCCTCCATAAGTCTCTCATGCATTATCATTTTTTGAGTCTCTATCTACCGTAATATTCGATTGAAAATTTTGAAATAACATATCATACAGTGTTTGAATAGCTTTATCAATTTTTTCCATTTTCTTTATGTAATTATCATTGAGACCACTTAGCTCTGATTGAGTATCATCAAGGTCAATTCTCAAGCGAGCTATCACATCATATAGACTACGAACTTCTGACTGAACCAAGCCTTGTAGAGTGCTTAAATTGACGGCGTCACTTGACTGCTGAGCAGTAGCAACGTTGCACAATCTCTTGTTTTCTACGTCGTACTTACCGTCGGCAGTGAGTTTATAACCAACACCAGGTAGATCACGGTTAGCTTCTGCTCCACCCAGCTGTCGTCTAAACACGTCAACACTTATCTGGCTACTCACTCTTATACTGCTTGCACTCCTCAATATATAATGTTGGCTTCACGAAGTTCCTCGATGATTGAGTGAATCTCATTCCTGTGCCTCTGCTTACCAGCCGCTCTCTCAGCAAGTAATAAATGCAGGCGACCGACTAGCTCATTAGGATCATCTCAATATACATAGACCATTAGCATATCTTTTCTAGTAATCTTGTATAGTGGTAAAAGTCCCGCTCCACTAATCAATGCTCGCTTACGACTTGGAGACTTGTCGAAAAACGGAGCGATAAAATTTTTATATTTGTTGCTCCTTAATCGATAAATCGGCTAATCTTTGCTGTACTGTTTTCTAAATGCATTTGTCACTTCGACAATCTTTCGATAATTTTGCATGTCACTTGGGCTAATTAAATTTGTATCAGGCTCCTTTCTAAAGAGTAATTCTAACAAGCCAATAGTTTTTGGAAATGTATGGTTGAGAAGGATCACATCATCATTCGTGAATTCTAATGGTGAATTACCAATCATAAGAGTATCACCATCCTTACGACCTCCATACACATTATCCAAATAACTTGCGATTTTGATTGAGCATTACAAAATACTTGCTGTTCTTTTAATCGGATTTCTTAGTCTCACCTGAGCATTCAGATTTTGCACTTTGGAATGAATCATTTAAAGTTTGATCGCGCACAGTAGTATCACTATCGTCAGAATCACTTTCATCAGATAACTCATCCTTTTCAATTTGTTCACTCTTAGGTTCATTCTTGATGATATCTTGCTTCTTCTGTAATTCCGAGACATTCACAAGTTTCTCGAGTGGACTGACAACGGGTTTGAAAGTTTCACTTATTGCCTTCTCAAAACTGGCTTTACTCTGCTTTAACAGTCTGTGTTAACGTCTAATCGCCTCTCTGGATTTTGCAATTTGACGAAGAGTATATATCTCCCGTCGAAAGTCTGCCATGTTGACTGATCAGTGATTTACTGTGCACTACTCGATTCATGCTGTGTGCACAATATTTATAGCAAAACAGTCAAAACTCTTTCGGTATCTGCCAACATTAAGTTCTCACTCTTTGTCTATCACGAGAAATCCATACTTATCATATCTCCAGCACGTAGAGCATAAACTTTTAAATTATGTATAAGACATATCAGAGTGTACATGATCCTCGTATATGTGTTTGAAGTTCATCGTCCTGTCAAAATATAGCCAGCAAATTAACGTTATCATGCACCAAATGCTTTGGAATATGAGCGTACGACTGACAGAGATAGAAACAGTCAACATTTTTATGTACACCCATGCAGAAAAAGATGAGGCATGCAAACAACATGATATTGCCTACTCACAGAATCGAGAAAACGTTGCAGTTAGAAACACTGCAGATAGAATTTTAGCTGACAAAGCATGTCAGCGAGTTTTAGCTAAGGATGCAGGTATTGGTGAAAAAGCTGCAGCTTACTCTGTAAAAAATGTTATGAAGCTGAAATACAAGTTTGGTATGGGTCTTAAAATGAAGAAAGAGAAACCATCCATTACCCTGGCTAGTGTGGTCAAGGCTGCCTCGAAATCCAGTATTCCAAGCAAATACTCACGCGCAGTCATTAGCTCTGCTCTGAAAAGTGCTCGCGAAGCTGTAAAGAAGGCTGGTGGCAAGACAAATGTGCCCGTTCCAGGTATATTACCTGTACCATCAAATGTCGGGGGATTCTTTACCTTTTCTCATTCCCATATTCGCTGGCTTAAGTGCAACGGGAGCACTGGTAGGTGGCGCTGCTGGTATTGCAAAGGTCGTGAATGATGCTAGCGCTGCCAAACGTCAGCTTGAAGAAAGTCAAAGTCGCTCTCCTCGTGTGTGCCAACCAATTTGTATTTTAGAATGAGGCCACACCGGATTTGGAAAAGAGTAAGTTGCACAGAGTATTATTGTGCTTACAAAGTATATATACATATATATATTGAAAACTTAGCGTCGCGTGCGTATCGAGCATCCCGTCGCCCGCCATCTATACACCTGTATTTCACCGCCGTATATTCAGTAAAATTCGCGTCCCTGAGCATTAACTTCTTCCCCTCTCGAGTATATACCGTTTCCCACCGTATCGCCGTGCTCACCGTAGTTAATTTAGACTTACAAATAATTCTATGTGACGATAGAACAATTGTAAAATCGAATAAACCTCAAGTGTTCGTACTTTTATCCTGAATTCCTGTGTCGTAATTTATTTAAAACCTCGTATAAATATAATGTTAAAGCCTGCATGTGCGGCGCAATAATCTTGGCTAATATAGCTAAAAATATTGTCATAATCTAGATGTACGTACTAATTGCAGAACGTATTTAGGTGGTTATGGTGGCCGATGCCGAGGTCCAGGTAACTACCTCCGTTGCGCTCCATAGTTTTTGAAATCTAAAGATACGTGCTGGTCGTACAAAGTATCTAAGTAGTTATGGTGGCCCATGACGAGATCTTGGTAGTGCGCTCCGTAGGTTTTCGTATCTAGAGGTCTTCCCGTGTAGAAATTTCGCCAAGAATCTTACTGGAATCCGATAAGATTTCCCTAAGTTTGACTAGAATCTGGTAAGGAGATCTCATCGGATCCCGACCGGAAAGTGCCCCACTTTTAACCACGATTCTGATAAGGATTTCTGGTTCGATTCTGATAAGAATTTTTGTCCGATTCTGATAAGGATTTCTGGTCCGATTCTGACAAGGATTCTCGATGTCACTGCCCATCAATGAAATAAATTATTGTCCTCATTCTTTCGCATCCCCTAACATTTATTAATGTTTTTTTCAACATATGTATATAATTTATATTAACCGAAATAAATTAAAATTTTTTGAATGATACGGGATTTGAACTCGGATCCTCTGCGTGCCATGCTGATGCCTTAACCACTTGTCCACTGATCCATTTACGTATCTCAAAACGAAACATATATAAATATTACTTCAAAGTTTATATTTATTTTTTTATTTATACGTATTTGTGCATTTACTTATTATTTATAAATAGTAACATTTTTTAACAATATTATTTTTGCAATATGATTCTTATAAATTGAATTATTTTTTACTATATTCTACCTTACCGGCTTTTCATTATGATAGTTTTTTTCAAAAAATCTGTCGGAAAATACGTTATTAATATGCCCTCTAATTTAAAAAACTTAAGTACGTTAACTATAAAAATTTTCAAGAAATTGAATAATATTAATTGTTGGAGAAAAATTAGTTGGAAACTATTAAATATGGAATATGTTTTAACCTATTTATATCACAGATAGTTAATAAACAAATATCTTAAATATTTAATTGCATATTTCGATTCTGAATTTGGAGGTCATAAGATATTGATTTTTTTACAAAAGATTTATTTAATACCAAAAATAGAAATTATAAAAATGAAAACCCGATAAGGTAGGAAACGGGTCGGTATTTTACATGACTTTAAGTAATTGGGTTTAATATAAATAATGTAATGTTAAATGATAAAATTGTTAATATATCACTGAATTATTTCATTAATTATTTTATTTATTTATTTATTATAATTTATTTATTTACTTATTTAAGGTGATGCTAAACCCTCCTGTTACCAGCAAAATCGGGGAACCACTTTTCTTGTTTAATTTTCAATTTTTACAAAATACCTCTCTGAAATGTTGTCTCAATCAAGAACAACAACTTTATTTACTAAAAATTGAAAATTAAATGAAAGTAGTGAGTCCTCATAATAGTCGGTGAAGCATCGGTTTAGCATGACCTTAATGATTTATTTACTTATTTATTCATAACTTTCGTACCAGAGGTAAACTATCTAAAAATGATTTTATGCCCATCTGAACGAAAACGGCCACTTTTTTCCCTGAAAATCGATACCAAAATTACACTTTTTGCCCGCAAATCACCTTTTTCCCAACGGAAAAAAGTGACTTCACTAGAAAATAGTCAAAATTCCTTTATTTTATCAAGTTCTACCTATAACCCTGATTTTCGATTGTCTTTTAACAGTCCATTAGTCCCACTTTCCATGCCAAAAAGTGAACACAGTTGAGATGGGCATAAAGTACTATATGTAACTCGAGAAAAAAAGTCGATTTTTCCCTCGGGTGATATTGCCCTCGCTTCGTTTCGCTCACTCTGGCAGTAAACCCACCCGCGGGAGAAATATTCGACTTTTTGCCCTTTTTACATAATGTACTATTTAATTATATTAGATTTACAAATTTGCACAAGAATTTCTGAAAAAATTTTTGACAGACTTTCTGAAGAATAATATTTTTTCACATTTAAACATTTTATTAAAAAATAAATTAGGAAGTCATTATATATTAAAAAAAATATGTAAAATATACTTCTATAAGTGTATATATATATATATATATATATATATATATATATATATATATATATATATATATAAACTTTGTTGAATGTAATAGCTATTATTACGATACAGTTAAAATATTAATTATGTTTTGTATTAGTATAAATATTTTTTACCGACACTTCAAATACTACAATCAGATTTTGATAGGGGTATTCTCCCAGCTTTTGAAAGTTATTAGGAGTTCGGATTGGATTCAGGTAGGGATATCCGTATTTTTACAAAGCGATCCTAACCTAGAAATAAAAAAGCTCGTACTTTGGATTGCCTGATAGGATTCGGACTGAGAGATCCTAAGTTTCAAAATTTTTCGGTCTATATGGGGTTCACATAGGGAAATTTGGTCAGAATCCCGTAAGTTTTCCCTAAATACGGAAATCTGATCAGAATCCAGCATATTACCGGGAACGACGTTGGGACATTTCTACACGGGTTATCTCAGATAGTATCTTGATGACTGATGACGAGGTCCACGTAATGCGCTCGTTAGTTTTTTGTATCTGCTATCAGTACGTACACCTAGATACCAAAAACTATGGAGCGATCGACCTGGACCTCGTAGTCGGTCACCATAACTACCTAGACACTTTATGCGAATAGCACGTACCTCTAGATACCAAAAACTACGGAGCGCAGTAACAGAACCTTGTCATTGGCCAACATAACCACCTAGATACCTTCTGCAATCAGTACGTACATCTAGATACTAAAAACTACGAAGCGTACCATTTTGACCTTGTCATCGGCCTCCATAACTACCTAGATATCTTCTATGACCAGCACGTACATTTACATACCAAAAACTACGGAGCGCACTACCTGGAGCTCGTTATCCACCAACATAACCACCTAGATACCTTCAGCGTTCAGTACGTATATCGATATGTACCTGGACCTTACTAGCAGCCGCCACGTCGGTCACCTTGACTTAAACCTCTACTTGAATAGTTTAAGTTATACTATTTCAAGCTCGCCCCGGTCTTCCCACGCGTTTTTTGTATTTTTTGTATTTGTATTTTTATTTTTTATTGTGATTGATATTTTCTGTTCCAAATGTTCAACTATTATACAGATAATGGACGAAAATGAAAATAATTGTAATGATTTATATTAGTACAGTTGACCATCCATTTACTAACCGTTGGTCAATATTGTTGTTATGTGTTAGCCAAAAAAATTGACCAATAATTAGTAGACATGCTATTTTGTTTGGGTAGTTTTCTACCAGGGCAGTGTTACGTCTATATCATGAATTATATTTTTGATAAAATATTTTTATTTTTAAGCTTGTAGCTTATAGTCTCAAAAATAATATGTGTAATATTCAACCACTTGTGTTGACTCAATAAATAAAGTTATAGGTTATACATTATAACTTATTTTAAAGTAATTTTATATCTATATCTTGTGTTACTTGAAATAAAATAATTATTATTTCTAAGCATTTAGCATGATTTATCAGAAAATACTAAACTTTTTGTTCCACTTCTTGTGTGAACACAGCAGTAAGCATCTGAATTATAGTTGACTATTTCCTAATTCTGAGAAAAATGCATTACACTTGCGTATTAAAAATATTCAAGCATTATGAAATTATGATTAATTCGAATTAATCTGATTGTTCGATTCAAATAATTGTTGCATAACTAATCCATTTATTTTTATTTCACTGCACTTTATTTTACTTAGTATTATGATGTAAATAACTCGGAGAAATATTACTGAACTATATCTTTCAATAGAGCAAACTGCTAGTTTACTAGGATATTATTGCAACGCAAATACGTAGGGAACATTGAAATGTTGCCTATGAATTACTTAAACCATTTTTCTCAGAGTAATTGCACTGAAAATGCTTAACGTTTATATGTACAACTAAGTGTACAATATTTATAATATTTACGATTCTACTAGGAAATTCTTAATCTTATGTCTTGTTAAATAGAAATTCTGTGGTTTCTTAATACTTTAGTTAATAACGTAATTAGTAGACTAAATAGTCCAAAAAATGTTGAATTTCTATTTATAAGTCTCACATAACTTTTAGAAACAGACAAACCAATAATCACAATATACGAAATTTCTATATAAATTATTATGTAGATAATTATGCAAAATCTCATTTCTATTTATTTTTTAATAGATTTTAAAATAAAACCTCAAAATTTAAAAGTTTTTTTTTGTAATAAAAATGCTTAAACATTTTTATTATCTTGATTAATAATTATGCCGATAAATAAAACACATCACTTATCAAGAGTGCTGAAACTTTCTGTTGACTTGTATTTAATACATCATAAATACATCTGTCAAAAAATTAGCCTATATACACTGTATATAGTATAGAGATTGGATTGCCCCCCCCCCCCCTCGCTCTCTATTTTCCATGACAAGCTAAAAGCTATGTCTATTCTATATATAACGATAAAAGTGCATAATATCTGGTAATGACAACACAGGTAAACAGCTGCTATCGAAAAAGAAGATCACAGGTTTTTTGATGCCGAACTTCTGACATAGTTGATCGCTCTCGTACCCCGTGTCGTAGATACATGGCGCGCCGCGGCGTTGATCTTATGCGCCTGTGTGCAAATATCATATGGGCAACGCGAATGCGAGAGCGAGAGAGAGAGAGAAAGAGAGAGAGAGCGACGCGCGCAAGCACGTTCGCTCGCGTTACGCGTATCGATTCCGTTGATTCTCGAAAACACACTTACCTCTGTTGATGTCGTTATTTGTGATTCTCATCGAGACCTTTTGTAGATAAGCTGCGAGCTCTGTAAGCGGCGCCTATTCCATCCTTTATATGAATTTTGATCGCGGGGTGTAGATCAGCCATGTCATTGCTTTTGAATATGCCCGGCTGTCTCGGGATTAGCGCATGTTTTGCCTCTACGTGCAAACTCGGCTATACAATATGATCATCACATATCTTGTCTCTTGTACAAGCTCGGCCGTCGATAATTTCTCCCGTTTTATAAATGCATCAAAGTGTGTGAGTTCCGGTTGATGATGATCCGTCTCAATGTACACTATATATGTAACCTTCAAAACATGTCGCGGTTTAATGCATGTCTTCCAGATGTTCTCCTATGCTGCTCCACGTTTTCTGCATGTCCAAATACGTCCCAATTCTTCCTCTTCTTGAAGCACAAAAATTTCTTGAAAAATGTTGACTATTTTACTTAAAATATCAAATTTCATTGAAGAGTACAAATTCCATGTGGGGACTTGACTGCGCTAACAAAGATAATAAGTAGCGACATCAGTGGGATATGGCAGCACAGCTCAGTTTTATTTTTTAGCTTTGAAAATTGGTGATTTGTCCACCCCAAGATGGACTACTACATAGTAATCTCAAAGAACGAGATTTGAAGTATAATTCATTATCTATAATGGTTGTTGAAAAAATTACAAAAAAATAGTTTTTAAAGCACCTTGCACGCGCAAAATGCACAATGCCTCCCCTAGTATGTATATATGCTCTTATAATACATGTAAGCATACATATAAGCATATACAAGTCTACTGATTTTTTATCTTTTACCATACGAATATTGCCGCTAGGGGACGAATAGCACATGCTTGCAATTATTACTCTGTCTTTTCATCGCATTATCAAGAGCATTATAACTTAATAAAAAATGACTTAAGAACCAATCGCTCTAGTTTTTTAAGCTTATTCCAAAAATCGCGGCAATCTCTCGATAAAATTGCAGCCGAGTCTAACCTTAAAATCTTACAGTGTTACCATGGCATGTTGTGGGAAGTGTGAATGTGCATTTGTCGAAGTCGACAAAATAACGGTCTGCCACATCTCCAATGATCTCTTTCACTCTATCAAGGAATGCACTGGTGTATCTGCGTCGGATGTTAAAGTATTAGCGTTTAAGATACATAAACCACTAATGGAATCTAGGTATGTGGAATCATATAGAACGGAAATGCGAATCCTAGTATAATGGAAGCAGTACTTGCTCTCCAAGAGTCTGTAAATAAGGTACTGAAACTGGAATACTGGCACTGCTTTTGAGGATATCAGGACGCTTAAGTCTGAAGTCACGGAAATACCAACAATTCAGAATGATATATCTAACCAAGATTCCAAAGTAAACAAGATTTCATCTGAGTTGGATAAAAAAATTTCAAATAATGAAGGAAACCTTTCTATTGTTAGTCTGCATGACTCTTTGGCTTCATCCAGTACATCTATACAGCCCATTCAAAATTCGCTTCAAATCTCATATGTCGATAACTCAGTTATAAGTATGTGGAGCGAACTTCAATAAAGACAAAAAAGGTTAAACAATTTAGTCTTATATAAAGTTCCGGAAACCTATACTGTTAATCAATCTACTCAGCATTTGCAAGTTGTGCAGGATCTCTTACACGCTCTCCAATTAACAACAGTTTTAAATATCTCAAATGTTAAGAGAATTGGTAAGAGGATAGGTGACTCAGCGAGACCTTTTATAATCAATATGTCTAACAGGCCTGACGTTTTCAAAGCACTTACTAACTGGCATAAACTTCCTAGTGGTATTGGTATTTTTGCAGATATTACTAAAATGCAAAGATCACAGAAAAAGATTCTCCTTGAAGAAACCGCTATTTTCAATAAAGCCAATACAGATAAGAAGAAAAAAAAGGATTGTAAAATTTGTTAAAGGTAATCCTCATCTTATTCTCATCAACATACCCTCAACAGAGCAACAATCTAGCTCTGCTGAGGATTCTCCAGATCTTGTTAACCTACCTTCAACGGAGCAACAATCTAGCTGTTACGGATAGAATCCATTTATGGGTTACAAATAGAATCGCGAATGTTAAAAATTAAATGTAAAATATGAAAATTTATTGTCGTATAAGAAAATAGTAAAAAAGTTATAAAATATGAACACCGAAATTAGAATTGATTAATAATTCAGTAAAAGGGTGTCCGATGCCGTTTCCCCTCACCGAGTTTTGCACGGTTTCTTTGGAGGCATAGGGCAAATGCCAGGGATTATGTGTTTTTGTGACCGTTCAAATACGCAAAATCACACGTAGCACTTTCAAATATTCATTGTTTAACAATATTTAAAGCGAAAATATGAAGCCAGTCTAGAAAGTGTTATTAGTTGTTGCAACATTATTAATAATAAATCAGCGAAGTGCATATTTCACGATTTAAAAAGTGTATGTATTTGTACTTACGGCAGCGATGCTAGATATTTGCAGTGATTATAAAATGGGCATTAAAGTTAGTTGGTAATTAGGTTCAATGTACAAATATTCTAGCTCTCGAATCGATTTAACGTCTTGGATTATATTGGCGTTCTGTCGGATTGTTTTTGGTGATAGCCCGTAACTCGAATTAGGGTATAAAATAAAACATATTTTATACGAGGGGGAGAATTGTTACTACGACATATAATGACATTCTCAAGTTTCTTATGTATGTTTTCGGCGGTCGTCGGCGGCGACTTTCGGCGGCGGGTATAGTGGCGCATTCTAACTCGAAAAAGAACGACGCAGAGACCAGATGCACTCTGGCCTTTATACAGATCGGTAGTTACAAAGCGCGTTATACTAATAAGGCTAATATTGTATTTAATAAATAACAGACTTTATCATAAATGGTGTATAAATTAGTTTCAACAAAATCCTTAGTTTATTCTCGTTCCGAACACTAGCTCTGCTGAGGTATCAAAAAACTAAGTACTGGATCAATGGGTAATAATCTACACATATACTATCAGAATGTCAATGGGCTAAGGTCAAAACTGCAGTTAGTAAGAAATAGTTTTCATCTTATGGTTCCCTAACCCGACATCATTGTTCTAACAGAGACTTATCTTCATCCTGCTATACAAGTCTGTGAACTTCGTTTCAGTGGGTATAATATCTACAGATGTGACAGATACAATTATGCGTCGAGATTGTAAGTCTGTGGTAGTTAACCCATTAACAAAGTTATATAACGAGTCACTTGATCAGGGTCATACGCCTTTAGTCTGGGAAAGGTCGTTTGTTACTCCTATTTTCAAGAAAGGCGACAAAGCTGATATCTCGAATTACTGACCTATTTCTAACATTAGCTCCATACCTAAGATTTTTTATATTATTATATCAAATAAAATTAGCAATACGTACCTTAATTATATCTCAAGTGTTTAATACGGCTTTGTCAAGCAAAGATCTACACTAACTAATTTATTCCTTTATATGGACTTCTTGTCAAAGGCAATGTTGTCCGGTGAACGACTTGATTCCATATATCTGCATATTGCCGAAGCTTTCGACACTGTTGATCATGCCGTATTAATAAATAAATTAAACGTTCTTGGCATTACAGGTAAATTACTAGATTGGTTAAAATCAAACTTGAATCATAGGCAACAGATAATCCGAATTAAAGGTAGAAATTCACTACCATACAAGGTTACCTCGGCAGTACTACAGGGTTCCCAGTTAGGGCCTATTCCTTTCATTTTATTTATCAATGATCTTCCTCATCTTATCAAGTTTGTCAAAGCTCTTATTTATGCAGACGATGTAAAGCTATACTTTGTGGTGAGATCTCCAATGGATACCTGAAAGCTTCAAGTTGACTTTAATAACATCATTACTTGGTCTAAACTTAACTGTATAAAATTAAATATTAGAAAATGTAACGTCATCTCATTCACTAGAAGCAAACATCCAATGGAGTACCAGTATTTAATATATAACATACCAGCTGTTAGGGTAAATCATATAAAAGATTTTGGGATCACCTTTGAGGTATCCCTGGATTTCTTTCTACATATTAACGCTATTGTAGGTCAAGCTTTCAGGTCACTAGGTTTTATTTTGCGATCCACAAAGGATTTCAGAAACACTAACTCCCTTTTATATTTATACAAAACGTTGGTTCCGCCCGTTCTTATGTATGGTTCTTAAATTTGGATACCGTATTATCAATCTGATATTATGAAGTTGGAATCAGTACAGCATAAATTTTTGAGGAACCTTGCATTCAAAGCGGGCAAGCCTATGCGCTTTGATAATCATAATTACCATGAACTTGCCTCGTCACTAAATCTGTGTGCAATTAAATCCGTTCATAATTATAATTATCTCACTTTTATGGGGAAGTTGCTGTGCAATTACATTAGCTATAATAACCTGATAGCTTTATTTGACATTATATCACTCGATCATAATCTGAGTAACCCTAGCGAGTTGTTCGAAACTAATGAGAAAACTAACTACAGTTTTTACTCTGTCGTCAACCGATTAACTAAAGAATGAAACAAGCTACCCAAACAGCTTGAAGATCAGAAAACCGCAATCTCTTTCAAGTAATCACGAAAAGAGCAACTGTGTTATTTCGTTTGACTTCTTCCAGAATTCTTTGCGTAATTTCAAATTTATGATATCATATTGCAAGCATATACTATCCAACTTCTTTAAATATTTTTGTATTACTATATTGTAAAGGGCAATTTTTCCCATTGATCATAAATAAAAAAAAATAAAATAAAATACTATATAAAGTTATATATAACTAGATATAACCTATGTAATTGGTATACATTCATATACAGTTGCATATAACTGACCTATATAATCATATATAATTGTATATAGATATATATATATAGTTATATAAGGACAAAATCCATATATAATTAAACATAATAATATATGATTATATATAATTGCATATAAAATTTATACAATGTCAATTAAGTCCCGGCACGGCTGAATATTTTCTAAAGTACTGCTTTTCTGGAAGAGGTCAAGGTCATTCCTTAAGTAACTTTGAACAAGGAACCCAACGGTGACCTTGGATTTGACCTTGAACCTCATTTTCAAGGTTATTTTGAGGTCAACCTCATTTTTTCAAACGGGAACCCCTATTTTTTATACCGGAATCGGAAAGAGCGGAAAATTTTACATCCGGATATGTATTGAGGTATGGGGTTGAAGTAACCCCTAGAGGTCAAATAGAGGTCAAATAATGACTTCTTAAAAATCTCGCGAGTTCAGTGGTAAAACAAAACAAAGAAAGGTCATACCCTAGGTAAATCTTTACGGGGTACCCGACGGTGACCTTGGATTTGACCTTGAACCTCATTTTCAAGGTTGTTTCGAGGTCGACCTCATATTTTCAAATGGAAACCCTTTTTGATACCGGATTCGGAAGGAGCGAGAAATTTCAAGTATGGATGTGTTGAACAAGGGATGTAATTGTGACCTTCAATTTGACTTTGGACTTGACCTTGAAGGTCATTTGAAGGTCAACTGGTTTTTTTAATCGGAAATCCCAGTAATAATACCGGAAACCGATAGAGCGAGAAATTTTACATTCAGTCCTTATTCTCACTTTTAGCGTTACCCAGAAACAACGACGTGGACGTAGTAAGATCTGTTTCCTTTGGGGTGCTTGATTAACGTGAGTCCCCTTGCCTCTCCCTTAGAGGTCCAAAGTTTAATGGCAATAACATCTTGGATTTGAAGAAAATGAAATTTCGGTAGTAGATCCTAACTCAGCGACCCCAAAAATCCCCGAGTACTCATTTCCAGACAAAAATGTGCTGTTCCCAAGATTTTCATCCGCCATCTTGAACTCGCCATTTGGATTTGGAAAAATCGAAATTTTAGTAGTAGATTCTAACTCAGCGACCCCAAAAACCCCCAAGTAAAATATTTGAAGACAGAATAGTCACTTAAAAGGAATGTTTACAAAAGAAAATGATTGTTAGATAAAATAAACGTTTGTTAAAATTGTCATTATTTGACCTCTATTTGACCTCTAGGGGTTATCTCAATCCCATACCTCAATACATATCCGAATGTAAAATTTTCCGCTCTTTCCGATTCCGCTATAAAAAATAGGGGTTCCCGTTTGAAAAAATGAGGTTGACCTCAAATTAACCTTGAAAATGAGGTTCAAGGTCAAATCCAAGGTCACCGTTGGGTTCCTTGTTCAAAGTTACTTAAGGAATGACCTTGACCTCTTCCAGAAAAGCAGTACTTTAGAAAATATTCAGCCGTCCCGGGACTTAATTGACACCCTCTATATATATTACTATATATGGTTATATATTGGGAAGAGTCCTCCAGTATGGACACCCCGTGGATATTGAGCTTCTACAGCTACATAGTAGCCTTTTAGATATTGCATTAGATGCATGTTATAGTTCTATTAAATATGACTTTTGCGATAAAAACGAAAATGCCGTTATTCTTTGAGTCAAAAGTAATTTAGCAACTAAATACTAATTATTTCATATATGATATGATTTAAAGTAAAATATATTTAAACAACTTACTATTTTAAAACTTTTACCTATCTTGGAAGCACCATTTTTAAATACTTAATCAAATAATACTCCTTCCTAAACTATAGGTCTACATACTGGGAGACACTCTTTAGAATAATCAAAATCAAAAACTAATTTACTACGTCAAAAAGGTCCATTCATACAATTCCATTTTTAAATTTTCATTTTCACCTTTGTACTAAAAACTTAAATCTAAGATAGCTTTGGGTGGTCATACCGGAGTACTCTCCTCTAAGCTTTTTTCCCTGGAGCATGTGAATGATAACACTCAACTTGAGGAACTAAGTTTTAGTATTTTTATTTTAAAGTGTATATGGTCATGCGTGCCATATTAAAAATGTTATGAAAAATTACATTTCATTATTGTCGGAAAAATATATGATTATTCGTGATTTTTTATTCTGATTCTGATACGAATTGAAAATACTGTGTAATTTCATACAAATAATCATATTAAATTTTTTTTATGGTTTTCTGTCTTTTAAAAAAACTGTCTAATCTCAAATGATTAATCATATGATTTTCTATTTCAAATTTCTTATGATTAGTCATATTATTAATAATAGGTAACTTTGGTATATTAACAATGCACGAAGTTACGAAATAGTATATTGTGTACCTAGGGCGCAAAGTGGGCTTTTTGCCCTTGGTGCACACCATATTTTTTGTAACGTATGTATTGACTTTTGCGTTTTACTAGCATATTAAGCGGGGCTAAATATATATATAATAGCAATTTTCCGAAAAATTTTAGCTGGCGCAAAAGTAACTTTTTTAACTCTTATTTACTTTTGCGCCAGCTTCGTTACTTTTGCGCCCGCTTATTTACTTTTGCGCCCGACGGTCTAAAAAAGTGTCATTTAGGACCGCTTAATAGGTACAGAAAACCGCGAATATCGTGCTTGTGTTACAAAAATTTATTTAAAAAACTAAAATGATTGGAAACCCTTTACTCGTTAAAATGTTTTTGATTTTACTTATGCATATAATATTTACATTATCAGTTGCTTAATGGAATCAAAGTGGTTATACCCCGGTAAAGAATTACGCGAGTAAAAATGACATATATGACTATATATAATTGTATATAGTTATATATATAGTTATATAAAGGTATATATAGTTATGTACAGATTTTGTCTCTATATAACAATATATAACTATATATAATTATATATAATTATATGCGACATTAGAAAAAAAAATATTACATATAATTATATATAATTAAATATACTTAAAATTTTACTCTTAATGTTCAGTATGAACAATTATATTTATATAATAAATAATTAGAATACATATGTTTTATGAGAATAAATCACATAATTTTATTCAGAAAATTTGGAAATTTACAAATGTAATTACCAACCCGAACTAACAAGTGCATACATTGTATGTTCTGAAAATTAATAATAATTGGTATACATTCAAGCACCGTCATGGCGTCGAACGCGAAAGAACCTCCGGATAAGTTGGATCATAAATATTATAAGTGTCACCGTACTAAAACAGTTAAAACAGTGATTTGCATAATCTGTGAAAATACATACCATAAGAGTGATTACGATAAAACAAAAAATCCCAAATACGTAGGTGAACATTTGATAATTTGCCCAGACCATATTCTGAGAGACATAACCTATAAATCTGATGAACATATGTTAAGTGATGTGGCAAAAAAAATTATTGCACTAATAAAACTAAAAAAATTTGAAGAAATCAGAAAAGAATTGCTACAAGAACTAGACAACAAAACAGAGGCATAACATAATGCAACAATCAAAGAAGATGAAAGTGAAATGGACAATTTAATAGCTGAGAACACCTTACTTAAGCAACTAGTGACAGAATTGCAAGACAAAAACCAATTGCAGAAAGACTTTATAGAACTGCAAAAACAAAAAATACTGAGATACCGATAAGTAATAAAACATATGCAGAAGTGATGAGTGATATTAGGACGAAACCGAAGCGAGTTCCTAGAATAACGATTAAGGCCAATGACCCCAACCAGGAAAATACAATGCAATTATTCACGAAGAAAAGAATATCCAAACTAAGTTCATTCGCAAGAAGAATAATAAAGAAATTGAAATTAGTTGTTTCAATATGAAAAATCTATATAAATTGTTAAATCAAGATAGAACAACAAGGTAATCCAAAAATAAAAATTATCGGTATAAACAATACTACAAATATGGAAGAACAGGATATAGAAAATGATATCAATGAAAAAAATTTCAAGCAATTTAATAACAATGCCTCAGTACTGCACATGTACACTAATAAAATAAACAAAACCAGTACAGTTATAATGGAAGTATCATCAGAAATTTACAAGTTTATACGTAAAAACAATAACAAGATCTTTGTAGATCATCAATTGTGCAAAGCTTATGATCTGATAAACGTCACCCCTTGCTTCAACTGTAGAAGATATGGTCATAATGCATCCAAATGTAGAAATGATTCTGCATGCATTAAGTGCTCCGACACACACAATGTGAGTCAATGTAAAAGTACCAAAAAGGAATGTGTTAACTGTAATTATAACAATTATAAATACAGAACAAGCTTACCTACGGATCATTTACCAACAGACAGACTCAGGTGTAGTACACTTAAAAATAAAATAAAAAAATATATAAACTCTATTGATTACCCGGTCGCGCCTACATTACCGGCATGAATCAAGTGTACTACAACAAATACATACTATACAAACTAATAAACTACTTTACCAAAGGCAGGTAAAAGCAGTGAAGCGTATAGTAAATAAACTGAGAGCAGCCAATTCCCCTACACAACAAAAAAACAAAAAATAACTGACATTGTCAACAAGTCCAGAACCTGCACCAGAACCAACAGCAACTACATAATGGAAGCACAAATAAACTTAATTGAAGAAATATAGAATAGCATTCACAAACAAAAGAGATTATATACGGATCTTGAGACTTTTCACAAAGAAAGAAATAGAAACAATAGTTTGATTTTATACTTAAATATTAGAAGCCTAAATGCCAATTTTGAAAAAGCTTAAAATCTTTATTAAAAGTCTTAAGATAAAACCATATGTTATTGTATGTACAGAGGTATGGAATTTAACTCATGATCAGTATTATAGAATTAAGGGCTACAAATTATATTATAATTTCCGGAAAATTAATAAAAATGATGATGTAGTCGTATACGTAAAAGAAAATAATATACACACTAATGAAACGATAGAAATAGGCAAACAAAAAATATCAAACACTATAATTACATTAAATGATAATAAACAATTAGAAATTTCATATCTATATAGATCACACGGACTGAATTGTACTGAATTTAATCTGTATTTCAAAACTTATTTAGAACAAAAAAGAAAAGCAAAAAATTATATTATAATTGGCGATTTTAATATAATTATACACGATTATAATGCTATCAGTGTAGATTTCCTAAACAACCTATTGGAAAAAGATTTTCTCCCAGGATTTAGAAATACCACAAGGCCATCAAGTATAACTACGGATAAAGGAACGTGTATTGATAACATCTTTACCAAAACAGACTTCCTCATCACTAAATCACTAACACTTATGATGCCCATAACTGATCATTATCCATTATTTTTAAAAATAAAAAATGGTAAACCTAACTCAAATAAAGAGACAAAAATTGACTGGTATTATAATTACAAAAAATTATTCAATAATGCTATGAAAATAAATTGGTCAAAATTTAAAAATACATAAGATTCAAATGAAACTATTAAGGAAATAATAAAAGAAATTTGAAAAATCAAAATACAAAAAACAAATTTGCGCAACTCCAAGAAAACCCCCAGGAAAGACTGGATAACAAGAGCAATATTGAACTCTTGTAATACAAAAGAAATGCTATACAAACGACTAAAATATAATCTAGATAATGATGAACTCAAAGACAATTACAAAAAATTTATTAAAACTCTAGATAAGGTAATTAAAGCAGCAAAAATAGAATATGATAAAAAAACAATAGAGATTAATAGAAATGAGCCAAGAAAACTCTGGGCTTGAATAAATAATAAAATTGGGAAAAATAAAATCAGAAACGATACTACTATTACTCAGTTCAAAACTGAAAATAATAGAATAATTAAAAGTAGGAAAGAAATTGCGAACAAAATGAATAAGTACTATTGCAAACTTGGAGAAACACTGAGTAAAAAAAAAAGATACCAAAAGATAAAAAATTAGAACTACCTAAATATGTAATCCAAAAACAATCTTTATAAAACCTACAAACGAATTTGAAATTACAAAGATAATAATAATACAAAGGCATTGAAAACTATAGTTACAACTATAGCAGACACTTTGAGATATGCTGAAGGAGGCTAAAGTGATACCAATATATAAAGCAGGGGGAAAAAATGATATGGGAAACTATAGACCTATATCGTTAATATCAAATATAGCAAACATTTTTGAAAAAATCATACACAATAGAATTATACACTTTTTAAGCCATAGTAATATATTAAGTAAAAAACAATTTGGATTTATTAAAAATATTAGCACTAAAGATGCATTAAGCCTTATATCTAAAACAATTTATGAAAATTTAGATCAAAGTAAACCCATAGCTATTACATTACTAGATTTGGCAAAAGTTTTTTACACAGTAAATCATAAAATACTGTTAGATAAGCTTTACTCATATAGGTATAAGAGGAAAGGCGCATAAACTAATTACAAGTTATTTAACCAATAGAAAACAAAAAGTAAGAATAGGTTCACATGTAAGTGAATTTGAAAACGTTAATACTGGTGTCCCTCAAGGGACTATACTTGGGCCTCTACTTTTTATACTTTATCTGAATGACTTGCTAACAAACATGCCAGACAATTCCATCCTGTCCTATGCAGATGACACTGCTTTAATAGCAAATGGAAAAACTTGGTCTAAAGTTGAAAACAATATGAACAAATACTTAGAAGATGTCTCAACATGGCTTAGACGAAATAAATTGACATTAAATATACAAAAAACTGTTTATATAACTTTTGGAAACTATTGCGACAGTGTACCACAGAAAATTGAAATCAAAATCAATAATGAAAAACTAAAGAGAGTTAATGAAGCAAAATATTTGGGTATAATTTTCGATAAGAATATGAGATGAACCAAACAAATTGAATATCTTATAAATAAGACAAGATACCCGATTTTCATCTGTAGTAAAATTGCTAAATTCATGGAAACTAATACTTTAAAAAATATATACTATGCTTTCTTCCACAGTCTTATTAGTTATGGCATAATTGCGTGGGGTGGTGCGTATCAAAACAAGCTACACTTACTGCAAACAGTTCAAACAAAAATTTTAAAAATTATAAATAAAAATACTTTTCAAAAAATAATTCCACTTAACCTACAGCAATTATTTGCATATGAGTGTCTTCGGTATAAGTATGAAAACTTTAAAGATAAAGAGTAAAACAAGAAATAAACTATTAATTTTACCAAAATATTACAAAACTGTTAGTACTAAAAATAGTTATATTAAAGCAATCAGTATCTTTAATAAATTGCCAAATGAACTAAAAATGTTAGATATACAAAAAAAAAAACAAATATAAAAAAGATTCAGGATTGGTTGAGAAATAATGAATGAAATAAACACTGCAACGACAATAGATTGTCAATAATTTAAATTATGGCTCTTATCGCTGTGCAAATGAGATGAATGTGTATATACCAGTCCCAAATATCCTCTAAATTACAGTTTTTACTGCAGCAGAAAAAAGCAGCTCTCATTGAAAACAAACTTGACGTTAGTATGTATGGATCCAGAGAAGACTCAGTATTGGCTAATAGTATAATGCTTTATATTAGAACATACATTTGTGCTAAGGGCAAATGTAAATCATACAATAATCGCAAACATCGGCGTATCACCAACTACAATTACAATAAAATGATACACTATGATAATAATTTTGGGCTAATTTACCCAATATTATTGCGCCGCACATGCAGGCTTTAACATTACTTTTATTCGAGGGTTGAAAGAAATGGTACACGGGATTTAGGATAATACTGTGAACACTTGTGGTTTATTCTATTCTACTTACAAAAGTTGAGCGCCAGCTGCTCGAATTCGCAGCACGATTTTACAATTTCTCGATTGATATACTACATCTACTTATCTATAAACTAGCTACGGTGAGCACACGGTACGGTGGGAAACGATAAATGTGTGGGATGGGAAGAAGCTACTCCTCAGGGACGCGAATTCAAGTGATTTCCGGCGACGAAATACACGAGGAAAAGGCGGCGACGCGATGCTCGACACGCACGCGGCGCAAGCTTTACAAAATCACTAGCGGAGTATATGTATATATATAATTATGTACCCGCACTAAGCACGAAAGTATTCTGTGCAACTGACTCTTTGGAATCTGATGTGGCCTCCTTCGATGACACAGATGGGTAGGCTCACACGATGGACGAATAATATAATCTCAATAATCCCCACGAGGTGTTCTTTGCTAATGGTGTTCGTACGGAGCTATTGTCGGAAAAGCGAAGCGTCGGTGTACATAGCTCAGTACGAAGTGGACTCGTCGTCCTTCGTCACCGCGGCGCTCAAGATTCGGTAGTGTGGACAGAGCCCGCCTGGGGGTGCAGTGCGTGCTTTGGCGAGGGAGAAAGAGAAGTGCGAAGGAGGAAAGGGAAGCGTCTGCTCGCGGTGACGTCACGCTATGCGGCATACAGCCGACGGCCCGCGGACAGAGTTGGAGAGGACGAGGAAGGACGAGTAGCCAGGGTGAGGAAGTGCGACAAGGGATGCAGCAGGAGGGATATCTGGGCGATAGTGCCGACGAAGGGGCACGATGGCGAGAGTTTCAGGACCCCGGATGGCGTATTTGCAGCAGAAGCAGTGGGCACGATTAACCTCGAAGAGGTTATGTTTATATGCAGCTTCCACTGCATTCACCCACTGCCTTTATTATCAGGTGAGATCAGTGTTTGGTGTGTGACTGTAATCTCCCTTTACTAATGCTGTGTTGTTTCCAGGTATCTGGCGAATGCTTCGGAGGCTGTTGCTGCTGCTGTTATGGGGGAGCGGCTAACGAGTTGAGCTACATTGCTTTATCTGCGGGACCACCCTGCCTCTGCAAACCCTCCAGACCAGGTAAGCGGGTTCCAATTTGATGTACATGTATGCTGTAGACTAATCCTTGTTTATATTTTCTAGGATGTATGCTGCAGGCCTCCTTCACGTCTGGAGAAGCAGCCGCTCCGTCCAAGGTGGATCTATCCATACCCTTCAAGGCGTACAATCAGGTGGGTATCATTCCAATACTATTCTACTTCTCTTCCCAGTTTCTAATCTTTTGTGTGTTTTCTTAGGTTGGTTCGAGGGGACAGGAGTAAGGAGAGGAGACGCCAGAGCATGCTCAGCGTACCCCAGCCGAGGTCAGCCAGCTTTCACCTATGCGAGGCTTAATGGAAAGGCAGCTACGCGTCTTCCTCAGCTGCATCAGGGCCTCTACTAAGAAACGAGGTTTTCTCTCAAATCAAAAATGTGATAAAGTAACGTAATTGAATAGTCACTTATTTACATAGAAAATAATCGGAATTCAGAATTAAAGCGATTATAACTTTGGCAGGTTTGGGGTTTGCTAACTACAAATGTGTTTTTTAATAGATTCGGGCATAATATGATTTTTTATTAAAAATACTTTATATAATAAATCAAATGAGAAAATTTGTTAAAATTTATTGTGATATTTTACATTTTTTACAATTAAAAATCATTATTATTTTTTAAGTGAGGACCCTTTAATTCACATATGTGGCTATGAAATCATCATTTAATGTTTTCTTCTTAAGTATATTGTTTAATACTTAAGTTAAAACTACATAGCATGCTTAGCAATCATCAGTTTTATATTATAAGAATTGCGTAAAAATATTATCTACAGAAAATATATCAATATCTATTTCCTGTAATTCATAATGACGGAAGAAATGCCGACATAAAATTGTGGCACGCGTGGCGCGCTTGACATGCCTAGTTTTATACATTTTAATTTTGAAAAAATTCAAAAAATGAAAAAACCAATGCCAAATTAATGGCACTTAACGTTTCAAACTACATTAATTGTTCCAATATGAAATTTTTTGTTCTTATAAGTTAACTTAGTTTATCTCTCTTTTGTTTCGCCTGTCGTCGTTTCGGACACATGACGATTTACGCGCTAGGTTATACTATCTACGCGAATTTATAAAGAGGCGTTGAAAATTTTGCTGAACGCGTGCGACTATGGGAAATATACGACGAGGAGGTGTCGATGTTTATTGAAATTACGCTCACTCACACATTTTAATAAAGTTGCACACAGGTGACGCAAATTAGCGGTAACTAACGGTTGAAGATACTTGTGTATCGTTGTGTTTACGTTTGACTTTACAATTAAAATTATTGTTGTTATAGTACAGAGTCGCGGTGCGCGTGCGCTAGTCATAAAAATTATCTTTGTCTTGAAAATTAATATCTCAAAGATGCGCCGCGCTGATTTGCCTACTGATTTCTAAACACAGTGTGATGTAGGAAAAATAATCTGAATTGAAGAAATGTGTCTTTTGTTTTACTTACAAAATAGATGAATTATATAGATTTTCATGGAATGAGTTTATATATTGCTTAATAAGATGTAATAAAGTATTTTACATTGAAGACAATTCATGTCTATAAAAGAGAACTCTTTGTAAAAGTTACAAGATATAATAGAAGTAATTTAAAAAGCAATTTTTAATTTTCTAAGTGCTTATTTATAATTAAACATGTCATTACTACAAAGATACGTAAAAATATACAATCTTAGCTTTATAAACATTTGATTTTGTGTCTGTTAATTATTCTTCTGAAATAAAAAAGAAATAACTTTACATTAAAATGTTAACTTTGTCATAACTAGTGTCATAACTCGTTTCAATGACCCCCAAAACACCCAACTAACAAGATTCAAGCGAATTCAGTTGATTGTAAAAAAAATACACAAGCGACACAAGTGCGATCCCCTATCTCTGCTATATTTTTCTTTTGTCACCAATAACCACAGCCGTTACAATAATACTATTTTACATGCTAAATAATAAATTGATACCATCAAATTATTATCATTAGTAAAACATTTAATTTTTTGCAGAGTTAATTTATTATATCACCACAAGAGAAAGTATAGATTATGTTATAATGATTATAAAAATCATTATAACCCAAAAACAAATTGACGAAATTTAAAAAGACTTTTTAATTTTGAATTCTTATAAAAAAACAAATAAATGAGCTTTGAATAGACAAAAATTTGCCGCCCAAGAAATATGCGACCAAATTAAAAGAAAAACAAACATAAAAATGAAAAATCATTATAAAATAAATACGAGTCGATGAATCTCATAAGAAAAATATTTCATTTAATCAAAAAACAAAAAAAATGAGCAATTCATAAAAAATTACCGTGTAATACCCATGAGATAGTCAATAGAAAGTTAATAATGATAATTTAACCTCAAATATCTTGAAAAATAAAAGATTTCATATTCTGGTCAAAGAGCTAAGCCAATACTGCCAAGAGATAGTCGAAACCTTTTCCATCTTAATTTATTTATAAATATTTTTCATCATATGTTTCCAAAATATTGCCGTTTAAAACAAAAAATGACGTTTTCAAAAAAGAAAGAAAAAAGCTTATAAAAAATTTCGTATTGGGGAAGATAGATAATTTTATGCTCTTTCAAATACATTTACACTGAGATAATCATATTATTTCTACATACTACATTAATTTACCTCATTGATTTTAGAATAACGTAAAATAGAAAAATCGTTGTAAAACAAAAAGAGTCGATGAATCTTAATATATCTTTCTAATTCCGAATCCTTATTAAGAAATAGAAGAAAATGAGCCCCAGTTGGCAAAAAATTACCGCGTCGTTTTCAAGATATAAACGATAAAAAAACAGTTTGAAAAAAAAACATAACCACAAATATCTTGAAAAATAAAAGTCCTCATGATTTGGACAAAGAACTCAGCCAACAGATAGCTAAAAGCTACCTTCCTGGAAATTTTCAAAAAAAATAATACCGTATTACTCAAGTTATCGTTCAACATAGAAAATTGATTATTTTTACAAAATGATTTTTTTCTGGGTAAAAGAAAAGTAAAATAGCTCAAAAATCTTAATGATATATTTCTGAGATATAGCCGTAAAAGAGACATGACGTATCCGTGTTTAACAGTAAAGGGAAATAGCTTATACAAAATTTCGGATCGGAAAAGATAGGTAATTTTAATCTCATTCAAATGCATTATCACTAAATTGATGATATTATTTCTAAGGTATTAAAAAAATTGATCAGCTAAAACTCAAAAATTGAAAAACTAAAACTCAAAAATCGAAAAACTAAAACTCTAAAATCAAAAAAGCTATAAAAAATAACAAAAACGCATTGGAAAACCAAAAAAAATATTTTTGAACCCCCTTCTTTTAAATAAAAACAAAAAAAATTAGTCCAGAAACATTAACTGAAATATTTTAGAGTTAATTTTGAACATTGTGACCCACATTCAAGCACTTTACTATCTGTCCTTCTTATTATATATATTTCATGTTCTGTAAGAGTTTAAAAATGATTTTAAAAAATCTGAGGAAAAGATAGAGTAAAAGAAAGAGAATTTTTAAGAAAATTTTAGAAGAGAAAGAATTAGAAATAGGATTCTCACATGGAGAATACAGATTCTGCGAGTGAACTCGCGCATCTCTGAGACCGCGTTACTTTTAAGTCGACAAAGGAGTCTTTTGATCTTTCGTATTCTGCACTTCTTTCAGTCTTCTCGTACGAATGCGAAGCTCGTTGCAAGTACATGAAAACGCATACCCACTGGAAGGTACACGCTCGGCGGCCAACTTATCGAAACTTCACGACATTGCGCCGATATTCGCTTTCTCTTGTCCGTCCCCCGCAGCTTTTTTTTCTACCCAGCTATCTCGCACCTGCGCTGGCGCGCGCCTCGATGGTCTTTGGCTCCAGGACCCCCTGCTCCAATAAATCTTTCTTCCCTTCATTGTGCACACGCCGGAATCTACTTTTCTTTTCTCCCAGGCTACGACTCGCTGTTTTCACTGTTTCCTGATTGTGATTGTTATTTGTATTGGTTCTACCAGTGGAATTTAACGACCGAGTCACGTCTTGAAACAATCATCAGACCCGAGACAATATAATTTATTTTATGTTGAATTTAATCAAATTTTTTTCTTCTTTGAAATAAATTTTAAATCATGTACTTAAAAGTGTAAGGTAAAATGAAGCATTGAAAACTGTACAATGTCAAAATTAAATTTTTTTAGGGAATGCTCAATTAAGATTGATTATCTTTTTTACATATTGTTCGGCATAACTTATTAAATACAACAGCTTCATAAATAAAATAAAGTAAAGTACATAAATGTAGAAGCTTTTATAAAACCGATTGAGTCTATATACTTTTTTTATTTTAATGTGTACGAAAGACAAAAATTAAAAAATTCAATCGATATTTGTAATTATATATAAGCATAAATATATGATAAAATGCCGTTATATCTTAGACACACGAAGGATTAAGAGCTTGCATGCTGGCGATCAATTAAGTCCGCAAGCAAAACCGATAAAATCCCGATTTAATTAAAAAATTTCTTTAGAGGCACATAGAGAGGGAGAGAGAGAGAGGGAGAACACAAAGTAGAAGGGAATTAACGAACAAACGCTCTGAGAAGAGAAATTCGCGGGAGGAAGATTGGCCATAACCTCGGTATATCGCGCTCCGAGATTTTGTTAAAAGTCGAGCAAGTAGTCGTCGGCACGCATGTGGTGTAAGCTGCACGGCGGCGCGGTAACAGCGCAAAGTTTTGGTGAATCGCGCGTGCAGCACATAACGTCAAAGCAGTTCCAAGAGCAGCAACAGTAGCAGCAGCAGTAGTTCGTTTGCGCACCCTCGGCACTAAGCTGAAAGGCGCGACGAAAGAGCTCAGCCGCGGTTGCATGCCCACAGCCCGCTAAAGTAGGTACACAGACACGTGCGGCCGCGCACACAAAGGCACATTGAATCGGAGGCTAGAGGACCGGGTAATGCTAACAAAACCGAGTTCGCCGCCACTTGAAATAAAACAGCTGCGCGCGATCCATTGAAAGAAGAGGAAATCGGGTCGATTCACCGGGCTAAATTGAAATCCGGAATCCCAGGAGCTAGTGGGCACTGCCGCCGCTACAGCCGCCGCCGGTGAGCGAGTGCTTTTCCAAGGGGGCAGATCACAGACTCTCACTCCCCCTTCACTCACGTGGCCGATTTCTTTCACGGCATTTTCGCAAAACCGCTCGCTGGCGTGAACCGACTTTTGAGAGTGGAAATATATCTCAGGCGCGGCTGCGTCTTTCTCTCTTTTCCCGTGCTTTCTTTCATTCTTCCGCCTCCTCAAGGTCCGCCCTGCGAGCTTTTTCCGATCGCTTTCGTTTTTCACCCTTCCTCCCCCCCCCACCGCCAGCACTGGTCCCCATCCAGCCGCTGCCTCCTTGCCCCTTGAGCGCGAGCACACTGCACTCCGCCTCGCTACTTACGTTCGGTTCCAGTGAATTAAGCCGAGGAAGTCAATTGGAAAAGTTTTTATTGGCCTGACGATTAGGAATTCCACGACAAGCGAGCCCATATCGTTTCGATCCATACAACCGGCTTTTCTTCTTTCACTCTATTCTCCGTCGTCTCCTATCCAGCTCTCCCCCCCCTCTCTCTCTCTCTCTCTCTCTCTCTCTCCCTCTCTATTTTTCTCTCTCTCTCCCTCTCTATTTCTCTCTCCCCCCTCTCTCTCTCGCTCGATCTAGATGAACCTTTTCACGTAAATGTACGCCTTGCTCTCTCTCTTCTTTCCATTACCCTCATATGTTCTCCATCGTCTGTCACTGTCAGTGTCTCTTTCTATGTACCTTCGATCAGATTGTGACTTAGCTGCCTTTTTTATCTACTTACCATAAGTCCTACCAAATTTTAAGTCTCTTGTGGAATTTCTAATATTTTATCTTTCATCATCTTGTATCTTTTTTCTAGTTTAGTATTACTAAAATAGTATTGTTATTTTTATTGTTTATTCAATTTTTATTGTATACGTAAGGTAGAGTAGGACACAATGGGATACCTAACAATATGTTTCATTTTCTTATATTTTAAGTAAACCATTTTTATTTATTAATTATTTGTATTTATTATCAATATTTACAAGATAAAACTTCTATAAAAGTACCATAGAACGCTTATGAATAATTAATACAAAAGAATATGATTAGCTTTAAATTCTAATTCAGAAAATACGTTGAATACATATGGGAAAATCCGCCCGACGTTTAACTTTCTGCATAAAACAAACTTTGAAACAAAAATTGAGGGCACATAATTGGAAATTAGTGGCCATACTTTTAAAGTCATTTACGAAAATAATTGATGCTCGTGACTTATTTTTACCAAATTTTTAAGAATAGCATTGTTTTTCTATATGGGTGATTCTCTGGGATGTCGAGATCATAAAATTTGTTATTTCTTCGGTACAAATATTTCTCTTGGTATGTATAATGTATATGAATTTTCTCAGTTTTTTTAAAACCCTTAGATTCAATGTTGATTAAGGCTAAATATGAGTATGTAGGCATTTTTTACATTTTAAGCAAATTTCAACCTCCATTTACTCAACAAAATTAAATCTGTTAAAAAATAGCAAAATATGAATATTTAGAAAATTTTCTGCATTTTTCATAAAAAATAGTTCCAATACCTTTTAATGCTCCGTTCGATTAATTAAATTGATTTTAAAACTTAAAATCCTGAAAAAAGTGAGTTTGGTCACTCGAATCGTTACACCAAAAATCATGAAGATAGCTTCTTTCAGTACAAAAGTGACTGTCTATAATTTATATATATATATATATATATATATATATATATATATATATATATATATATATATATATTCAAATGTCAAATAGATTCAAATGTCAAGTGTTTATTTTACACAAATCGAGCTATCATAGTCTTTAGTCGCCTCCTCGGGCACCCCTAAACGTATAGTATTATCCGGTTAGTAGCCCATGTTTAGGGGGACCTAAACATTTTTAGAACCTACTTTACACAAAGTTTAAACACTATGATAGCTTGATTTGTATAAAATGGGCCCTAAAAGTGATTAGCCCCCTAAACATGCGATACCATACGGATGATACCACGTGTTTAGGAGGCCTAAACACTTATACCCCAACCTGTGTGAAAAGACTCTAAAAATTTGAATCGAAAAATTGAATCGCGTGCCAAAATCTCGATTCATTTGAATCAGGAAAATTTGAATCTTGATTCACGCATGGATCGAGAATTCAAATCTCTTGCTTTGCTTTTTGCTCCTAGGAAAATGCCACACAAAAAGTTGCTGTCTGCACAGCTGACGGATGATCATCATGTCAATAGGTTCATTGTCAATACTGACAGGAAAAGTGCTAATAAGCTCACAGCAACTGCTCTGCAGTCTCGTCTCAACCTACTGGAAAAGTTCTGGAACGACATTGCCAATCGACACAAGAATCTGGTAGAGTTTCAAGACGCCTTGAAAGATGAGCCGTACTTCGGGGACAAACTCTACTACGCCTATGAACGTCAGTACATCGAGGCCAAAGTAGAGATCAGGACTCGCTTGGCTGAATTGGTTGGCACGAATGTAGTCACCACAACGGTAGATGCCTTTGTCTGCCTTTCTCACTCTAAATTTCCCTGGGTTCCGCAACGTGGCCACTGCTCGTCTCATCCAGACTGAGCGAAGGATCAAGACGAAGCCCGAGGCAAGGGAAGTTCATGGACGTTTCGCCCAGGCGACAACTATCCCAACAGTCAGAAGTGAGGATTTAAAAAAAATTCCCACCAATCACGAATCGTTCTAAACAACAAACAAATGAGCATCATTGTTGTTTCAGGACATTACTCGAATATTAACTTTAGTAATTTCTTGAGTAACGACTTAATAAAATTTGTTGATCTTTTTCGTTCAAGGAGTATCTTCTAAAGTAGTTACTGAAGTATGTACTAAAGTAATTACTTATAAAAATTTGTTAATTTTTTTTATTCAATAAGTAATTATTTAAGGTGGTCCTATAGTACGAAAAACTAAATTTTTTTAATTTCATTTTCTGATACTTTGTATATTTTTAGAACAGAAAATGAATTTGTATTGGCAATATTGTCCACAATAGTATATTACGCAACTAGGGGCGAAAATGGGTATTTCCAAGCGAGGATGATTGAACAGAAAATGAATTTGTATTGGCAATATTGTCCACAATAGTATATTACGCAACTAGGGGCGAAAATGGGTATTTACAAGCGAGGATGATTGAGCACGAGTGCAAAATCATCATCCGAGTCTGGAAATACCCTTTTGCCTTAAGTTGCGTACCGTATTTTTTATAACAAGTGCATAAAGAAGGCCATTCTTTGTCGTCTACAAAGTGGATTGAGAATAAAGTTTTTCTAGTCGTCCACTTAAGTCTATGACATATTATATATATATATATATATATATATATATATATATATATATATATATATATATATGTATGCATGTATATATATAAAATTTTTAAAATTCACCAGTATTTTCAAAAACTTTCCAGAATATTCTAAAATTTGTCAACAGTTTAACAGTTTCCAAATTTTCTAAAAGCTTTATTAAGGAAATGGAGCAAAAATAAATAAAGGGTACCGAAAATACTCATTTTTGCTACTGAAAATAAAAGGTAGCGAAAATGATTATTTTCGGTACCCTTTAATTATTTTTGCTCCATTTCCTTAATAAGGCTTTTAGAAAATTTGGAAACTGTTGACAAATTTTAGAAAATTCTGAAAAATTTTGGAAAATACTGGTAAATTTAACCTTAACTCATACGCCATAATCGCCTCTTCTGTTTGTGTGTGTCTACATAAACATTTTTTTTCTTTGCACCTAAAAATGATATTATGAATTAATTAATTAACTAATTTATTTTTTGATACGGTGTGTGTGAAGTGCAACTTCATTCTTTTTACAAATTTTTAAAGTTGCAATTTATGAACCCTGAATCGGAATACAGTGTTCGATAGACATGCGAAAGATGATTTTCTACTCGTGCGATTGTCACTCGCTTTGCTCGGGCGACAACCTCACACTCGTGCAAAAACCTTTTCTCACTAATATCGAAAACTAATATATAGTTCGAATTGAGGGTGTTAGAATCAGTTAAATAGTTTATAAATCAATAAATTTTATCCTTTTTTTCATAAGAAATTTTCTGTAGAATACGCTCTTTAAATCTTTCTTACGAAATCCCTTTAAGAGGGTAAAACACGTTTAATTTATTTATACCAACTCTTGACAATATGTACTTCTAAAACTCTTTTTCCGAACAATTATTGGTTTGCAAAGTTTTAAACTAATTACTAAAACCATGTAAATAACAAATACCCGTAAAATTATAATTTTTCGATTTTCCAAAATAATATTAATTTAAAATTTAAATAAAGTAGGGACCTTTAAGTGCACTCCGCGTGCAGTACATTCAAGGCGGTACGAAAGTCGATTAAAAATTCAAATTTCGTGCCGTAATATAGCAAACGAAATAACAACTTATTTACTTAACAAATAATAAATACCAAATTACCATAAAGCACGATATAGTCGCCCTTTGTTATGTAGGGTGGACGTACCGTTTCTGACCACCTTAAGCTTTTTTTGACTTTTGTATTTCTTGTAAATGTTTGTATTTAATCTGTTTTAAAATGTTAAATTATATACTTTTTGTATGCTAAAGTACAAATATACGTAAAAATCATTTATTAATCTAAAAATCGTTGAAATGCTTATTTCTCTTTCTTAGAACAGGTTTTACTTTCTTCACAATGCTACCAAATGCGTTTCTACATTAAAATTGATTCAATTCGGAGAAATTTTGAGGAATGAAATATAACCTATTAATGCCTATAATATGCTTTTGATGCCTCTAGTATATTACTTAAATCAATCTTTTTACTGATTAAAAATGTAGTTTGAAATCATATTATCTATTTCTTAGACTTACAAAACTTAAAATAATCATGTAAAAAGTACACTGATGTATTTTATGACTGAGATACTATGGCCAAAACTGGCCTATTAACGTTTTTGTTGTATCACCTCTGATCACCCCTTTAGTTTCTATAAAATTATATTTTTCTTTGTGATTTTTAAATTTATTCTTAATATTTTAACATAATTAATTGTGCCTATGCAGTTATTTTTGACCGCAAATTATTTTATTAAGTAATATGGGCATTTTTGTCATATGCTTCTCTTGTCTATTAGTATAAGAAAATGCCATTTTCGGTACACCTCTAACTAAAAGTATTTCTTCTGTCAAAATATACTGAGCTAACTGTACCTTCAGTATTATACAATATTCTTAAGTCGTAAGAATCATGTCAATGCCGAAGTTGTATGGAATTCGTCAGTTAAAACTTTTGAAACGATTAAAATTATGTTAGATGGACAAAACAGTAGCACTGGTTACAAACGGTACATTCATCCTAATTATCTATCATTTTACAAAGTTTGAAGATTATATTTAAATATTTCGCCGAGTGGTATTTGAAAAATCTCTCAAAATCAAATGCCATTCAGCGAGATATTTAGATTTAAACTTCAAACTTTGTAATATGATAGAGGACATAACGGACGGAAACTATGTCGTGATTTATCGTAATTTGAATTTTATTATTTGATATAAGCCCATTTGTAGTTGTTTGTCTGCTAAATTGTGGCGCATAATTTGAGTTGTTAAATGACTTTCGGACCTCCAGGGGATGTCGGAGCTAAAGCTTAAAACAGTCGCCGCTACATTAGGTTGTCGCTGCTATGATTTTATATCTTTTTTGACGTATGATCAACCAGCTAACTGACTTTATAATCAACAGACTTTACTGACCAATAAACTTAAAAAAAACTCTTAAATGAGCTCAAATTTTAGGAGTATACTTTATACATGGATAGTTTAGAGGTCAATGAGGGTTTTTTTTATTAGAAAACTCACTTACATGAAGAAATCTCAGAACTAGCAAAAATAAACTCGAGAATTTGAGAAATGACAAAAGATCATCATCAACTTTGACAAAACCGTTAATCACGAACTTGTAGATTATATTTGGAGTAGTTATGTGGAGGATAAATTGAATGGTTGATCCTTCACCAAGAGGAATTTTAAATAGTGGCGGTGCCACGGTTAATTACAGATACTTTCTATATGAGATTGACAATGAGTTAAACAGCAGAAACTACGTAGAAAAATATCACATTAAAGCTTGAAACACTGTAATTCATTTAGCAAATGAATCTGAAAAATTCTTTACTACTGAAGTTGCATCTGGCAAAGAAATAGTTTAAGAATAATGTAAATACTTCTACATGCGTAATTATGTTTGTAATTATTTCTAATTTATAAATAATGATCATTGATTTATATGAATGTTAGTGTGAAATGTTAAGAATCCGTATATTTTTTATACAAAATATGTAATGTTTTGTAAACAGTACCAGTTTGCTTTTGTCCAATCATCGGGACTGCTATCGGGAATGCTTTCTGCTTTAACTTCATATTCAACGCATCAGTTTGTTGAAATGCGCTATGGTGATTGTACCAAATTTTTTATGTTGTACTAGATATCTATAAAAAAATGACAATTTTTTAATTTTTTTATTTTCAAACTGTTGCAAGTATATTGTAATGATGACGTAATTTTAAGAATTATTAAGAATTATACTAGAAAAATATAAATTTTATTTTTATAAATGGCGATATTGAATATTAGAACTGAAAATATATAAAAGAATACATATTAATATTAAATAACATAGTAATATTAAATAAAAATTAATCTAAAAATTAAGAGAAAAGCACTGCATCTCAGAATTGCTCTAAAATTCACGGTGTATTATTTCTTAATTAGTCTATCTTTTCACTAATATATTGTTATAATATTCATTTTTTTACCTTATAACCAATTGGATTAAAGGTATAGCAATGTCGCAATATGCGCGCAACTATGCATGGAGAGAAACGATGTTATACTTCATATTAATATATTAATACATTTTTTCTTTTTTCTGTTGTAATATTTGGACATACTTGTATTTATTTAATTTTTACTATTCAAAATAGAAATTTTTGAATATATTGAATAATAATTTTAAAATTCACATTTGTACCTTTTTTTTCAATTTAATGTTTCCCTGATTGTTATTTTTTCTAGATATTATATTTTTTATATTTGTAAACTTTAATTTTAAATAAAATTATTTTTACTGAAGAAAACGACCTCGTGAAGATATGAACCGGCGACCCTCAGCTCCTGGAGCGGACGCTCTACCTACTGCGCCATCATAATCCTTGTTTACTATACTTCGAAGCATCCTTATAAGTTACACTAGGCTTTGTTTTCGTTTACGCGTATCTTGTCAACATTAATTAAATAATGATATATTTATACATTGTTGCAGATCTAATTAACTTACATGTATTGATATAATGAAAAAGATCTTGTATCATCGAATTTAAAGTATCGTGGTCAGTTGCAAAAGATTACGTATAAGTTTTAGAAGTTAGATTTTTTGAATCACGACGGTTTATAATACTAATACTTTATTATCTTTTTTAATAATTTAAATGAAAATTACTTACGGTATTTCCATTTTCTGCTAAGCTATGCATTTTTGTAAATGTTTAACAAATTAAACATTAAATTCTTATGTTAGGTTGTTCCATGCGTTTGGGGTTTTATGAGCAGGCGTACCACCTTACATCTTACAATTCTATTTGGAATCACATTAAGGAAAATTTTCGTTATTTTCAACGGAAAAGGGCAAATTGCGATTTCGAAAAGGATGAAATCAGGAACGTATCTTGTCTGTAGAAATAATATTTAATACAAAAGTAATTTATGTAAATTAATACCTGTATTTCAGGCTATAGTGAGAAAGGCCAAATTGAAAGAATACAATCCTTTTTTGAGAACAGATAATGCTAAACTAAACCCAAAGGGTCATGAAGATATAAAAAAATAATTTTGATTGCACTGCTTCCCCCAGACCAAATTCCTGAAGCTATGGAAATCATAAAAAGATTCATTGACGATTATTTCATAGATAACGCTAAAACATTTAAAAAAATGGAATAAATTTATTAATTATTATTTTCAAAATAAGTGGATAAAAAAAGTAACTTTCAAAGTCTTTTCTGTCATGAACATGGTTGATCGAACCAACAATTTTTTGGAATCATACCATCGTATAATCAATGACATCATGAGGTCGAATCTGACTGTTTCGTATTATTTTCGAAAGATCCTTAAAATATTTTATAAAACAATCTTTCTTAAATCCAACTGTAATATTATGAAAAATAAATTTTCAGAGTCTTTAATCAAGATCAAAGAAAAAGCGATGCTGAATTTACAGATCAAAAAGACAGAAACGGAGTGAACAAAATGCTAGTAATTAAAAATATAGATATAATGACATGAATGAGCGAGGGAAGGCTGGGTAGATAAATAAATACACAATTTTTCGCGGAAAAAATAAGACAACTTGCCTCGTCGTAAAAACTCCCACGAGACATAGAGAAAAGCCGATAAAAAAGAGATGCTAAGATAGGCCAAAAAAGAAGGGAGGGAGAAGGTGATGAAACGAAAATAACCTAACGCAGCGAGGTACCTTTAACGCGCGCAAGAGAGCTCTCTTACCTTAAATACTAGGCGGGAGAAACGTAGACAGCGCGACGTAATGTCCTGGCTGCACGTGGTTGGGATGCACCTCCTTGGTCGCAGGGCGCCTCGGCGTCTCTAGGGAACCGTACCTGGACCACGGGCAGACGATCTAGCCCTGTCGCGTAGGTGATCGCCGGGTGGAAGTCGGTACGTCGATGGAGCTCGCACGTGGCCGGACTTTCCCAATCGTCCTTCGCACACCGAATACACACACACACACGCTTTACGCACACACACACCCGACGCAGATAATTAATGAAGGGAGAAGTCGACCGTCCTGATAAGAATGTATGTGCCGAGCTTCTCGTACAATATACACAAATATCCAATATCCGGTCCGATGCGCTGCCTAGAATGACGCCAGGAAAGGGTCGACTGGTCTCTGCGAGAGAGAAGTCGGAACTGACCGGCACGTGCACGAGGCGCGCGAGAACTTCCGCTCTCGCGGCGCTCGCATCCGCTCGGCCGATAAGCCGCGGCGCGCGCATCTACTCGGCCGATCGTACTACACGGCGATCGACGAACTACGGCTTGCAATTCAAATTTCTCCCAAAGGCTTAAATAACCCAAACATTCCGCCCGCCTTCGTCCGACGGACGAACCAGAACCTTGGAGAAAAGAGAAAACCGGCTCACTTTTCTTTAGTTTCCAACACTAGACGAGGGCAACGACGAGCAATATGTCGTCGAAGGGAAGAAGAGGCCGTCTTGATGGTAACCACTCGCTCCAAACTATCCAAACCAGGCTGCACCTCAGTGACCCTGCCCATTGGCCACAGAGGGTAGCGATCGTCCTTCACCAATACGAGCTGACCTACCGCGAAGTTGTCACAAGGGTCCCTCCACTTTTCCCGCTCTGGCAAGTGAAGCAGATACTCCGCTGACCAGCGCTTCCAGAAGTTGTTACGGATACGCTGGAATAGCTGGAACCGGTTCAGCTGATTATCTGGCAACTCGGGCAGGTCAGCGTCCGGATGCAAAACCGAAGCTCCTTCATTAAGGAAATGCGAGGGAGTAAGCGCCCGCAAGTCGTTGAGGTCAGAACTTAAGGCCCCTAAAGGACGAAAGTTAAGGCTAGCCTCGATCTCCACGAGGACTGCGGATAACTCCTCGAAAGTGGGGGTGTGCTCGCCGACAACTCTCTTCAAGTGGTGCTTCACCGACTTTACCCCTGCTTCCCATAAATCATCGTAATACGGCGCACTGGGAGGGATAAACGTCCAATCAGTTCCATTGTTCGCAAGAAGAGAGGCAACCTTCTTGTAAAACTCGGAGGCACGATGAAACATACCCTGGAGTTCCTTATCCGCTCCCTAGAAGTTTGTGGCGTTGTCGCTGTAGAGATTACGGCAAAGGCCTCGTCTCCCTACGAAACGGCGATACGCACAGATGAACGACGCCGAAGTAAGGTCGCTAACGAATTCTAGATAAATAGCTCGAGTAGCGAGGCAGACGAACAAAGAGATATATCCCTTATAAGAACGATTCCCTCAACCCTTTGCCATACGAACTTGGAACGGGCCAGCGTAATCGAGTCCTGACGTAGAGAAAGCTCTACTCTTTCTCACTCGATCTGTGGGAAGCTCACCCATAAGTTGTTGAGCTGAGTGAGGCTTAGCACGTTGACAAGGCATGCATGCGCGAATTATTGACTTAACTAGTCGATTTCTACCTAGGATCCACACCTGAGGCATTAAAATGCTCGATGTTAAAGTGAGACCACCGTGAAGACACTGATGATGAGCGTGCCGCACGAACAACAGAGTAAGGGCAGAATGCTGCGGCAAGATCGGGGCATTCTTTTGGTCAAAAGAGAGATTATAATGAGCCAATCGACCTCCCACACGCAAGAGTCCATCCACCTTGCTCACAAAAGGTTTTAATCTGCTGAGTCGATTGACCTTTGTCAATCTCTTCCCCGATGACAGCAGCCTAATCTCTACCGCAAAGACACCTGCTTGAGCTAAACGAATAACCGTTACCCGAGCTTTAGAGAGCTCAGAAGTGGTCAAGAATTGCGGCGAAACGCCTTCTGTCAACCTTCTCTTGGTCCGTAAACAGATAAGAGGACGTCTGCAGAAAGCTACGAAGCGAACAAGTGCTGTCAAGGAGGAAAAACGAGCCAATAGCTGCGTGATGAGTTCTGATCAAGTCAGCCGGCCGAGGCCACTCTGCCGGAGGCATGGATAGTCACGCCGGACCCTGCCACCACAGAGCGCTATCAGCCAACTCTCCCGGATGAACCCCTTGCGTCGCCAAGTCCGCCGGATTCTCCTTCCTCGGAACGTGAGCCCACGTGGCCGACGGCAACGTAGTTTGTATCAAGGATACTCGATTGGTTACAAAGGTCTTCCAATAGCACGGGTGCTTACCAAGCCACATAAGCACGATCTGACTATCAGACCAGTTAAAAATTGGATAACCCTGTAGAAAATCTAAGCTAGTCTCATGCAGGATTAGTTTTTCGAGAAGAGCAGCGCCACACGACTCCAAATTAGGAATGCTCACCGTTTTCACGGGAGCTACCTTGGATTTTGCCGACAATAGCGACACCCGGCAATTTCCATTACCCTCGTCAATTCGCAGATATACCGCTGCGGCATAAGCTCGAGAAAAAGCATCGGCAATCCATGTATCCATGATTTGGAGCCCACTTGTCCAACTCGATTCCAGCTCGGTAAGCTCGACCTTCTTCTGGATTGCAGTCGACAAATCGTCCGCTCCTGAAAATGTGTCATCGACATACGTCTCTGACTAAAGACAACGAGCCCCGAGCGGAAGCCGATTCCCTTCATCCTCAACTAACTGCGAGAGAGTGCGAATCGCTAAATAAGGACCACAAGCCGTGCCATAAGTGACCGTAGTTAGGCAAAAATCAACTGGTTCATATGCAGCATCGGGCGCCCAGACGATCGTCTGGTAGTCCTGATCTTCCGGCCTCACCCGAATCTGTCGAAACATCTTGACTATGTCAGCAGTGAAAGCGAAGCGATACCTACGCCAATACAACAGAATCAAGGAGAGATCACTCTGCAACGGAGCCCCTGTGAACAAAGAAGCATTCAACGAATGTCCGTCTCGCGTACGACGAGAGGCGTCGATCACAACCCGCAGCTTTCACTTTGATGCGTCCTCCTGCACCACTGCATGATGAGGCAAATACCAAGCATCAGACCGATGGATCTCCGACGAAGAAACCCGTGACATGTGACCTAACCTCTCATAAATTTCCATGAACTCAACGTACACTCGGGTAAGCTTCGGATCACGAGAAAGCCGACGATGCAGATGAGAAGGTGATCCCAGTGCGATGCGACGAGTCTCCGCAACGACGGAAGGGGGATCTGGCTTCAAAGGGAGCTTCACCTCACACCTACCCTGCGAGTCACGGCCATGCGTCTCCCGAAACAAGTTCTCGCACTTTCCATCCTCCGGCTTCAACCTGTCACTTGGCGCTGAAACTTCCTCACCTGATCTAAATCATCCCTGCAATGGAGCGCCTGGAGAATCAATCGCAGAACCATTCGCCCGCCGTGATCCTTCTGCATCCATCGGTCCGGAGACAATCCAACCAAGGACAGTGTTCTGAGCAACAAGCCGCGAAGTCGCGGATTTTTTCACCCCAGAAAGAAGCAACTGACCGTAGATATCTCCGCCTAGAATAAGATCGATCTTCTTCGGGACTGCAAACTCAGGATCAGCTAAAACCATACCCGAAAATTTCTCCCGTGCTAAAGTCTCCCTAAGTTCGCGGGAAGGAAGACGCGAAGTGAGTTTAGGAAGAACTAACACTTCTGTTTCGACCTGAAATCCTGCATCAATCGCCGAACGAAGAGTGATCTGCATGATCAAACGAGCAATGCCGGCAGCACATGCCCCAAGACCAGACCGTGGTTCGTGTGTACGTCGCTTAGGCAGTCCAAGTAACTGCACAATGGATTCAGATATAAATGAAGCTTCCGAGTCTTGATCTTAAAGCGCCCACACACACGTGCCCTTGCCCTTTGGACCTACTACCAACACTCGCGATGTGGCAAGGAGAGTCTTCCTCGTTGACATCGGGGATCTAGCAAGCAGACCCACCACCGCTGATTTGGTAGCTGGAGTCCAGTGGCTGCCCTTGGGTGCATTGGATGCTGACGCAGAACCTTGCGAGTTTCCTGCCTCCTGGAAATGAATAAGAGTGTGATGTTTGCCCTGACATGTAGAATAACGATCTGGAGAAGAACAAGAGTTTACTCGGTGCCGACCCAGACAGTTAAAGCAGAGCTGCAGGCGCCTAACTTCTTCTGGACGCTCCTGGACAGATTTCTCCTTGAACCGATTGCACCTCATGAGAGCATGCGGATCAGTACAAAGTAGGCAATTCATGGAACCCGGTTTCGCTGTACGAGAAGAGCGCACGTGAAAAATCTTGCGAGGCTGAACCGACTTAAGAGGAGGAGCCGACTTTTTTTCCCTGCGTCGCTCAGAACTAATCATGCCAAGAGTCTGAACTCTCCTCTCAAGAAATTCGACCAAATCGTGGAACTTAGTAGAAGGGTACGAAGAGCTAGTACTCTCCTGGCCAGTACCTGCTTCAATGAGTAGCCGATCCTTGGCATTATGCTCCGACTCCACCAGCTTGCGCGACTCTAGATCTAAACGTTCAGATAAACTGCACACGAGCCAAACATCCCAACTATCTACGGGCACTTCCATATTCGCAATTCCTCAGCTGACTCCTTCTTAAGATGAGGAAGTTCGTTAAAAGCAGCCAAATGCTTGTTTATGATGAGCCTCGGGTTATGGTAACGAGCTTTCAGCGCCTTCTATGTGCTAGCATAGTTAGCGCTGGTGGTCGTCACGTCTTTAGTTAAATCTGCCGTGCTCCCGGTCAAACACAGTTTCAAATACTGTAGCTTAGTCGCATTGGAAACCCGAGGCACATCATGCACTAGCGTCGTGAATAAATCACAAAAGCTCTCCCAATCGTGAAAAAGTAGGAAGAGGGATCCTAGAGAGTTTCGCGACTCGAGAATCAAACCCAGACACCGTAGAGTTGAGAGGTCCGCCTGAAATTGTAGACTCATCTGCGAGCTCGAACTGCGACTGCAACGTTAAGACCTCGTCAAGAGCACTCTCATACGCTGCCTGCAGATTGCCAAATCCATCCTCGGTGACGTAATGATCCATTTCCGCATCCTTCCTTACGGTAATCTCAGAATGAGTCTTACAAGCTTTAATCTAAATCTCCTTCAAGGCGTCAATGCGCGCCTTAATTATTTTCTTATTGAGCGAAGCATGCGGCTTATCGAGTAAGCGTTTATGCAGACCCTGGATCTCTACCTGACGTGAGTCCTATAGAGACAGAAGTTTTCTCAATGCTATATGAGCCATGATAAGCTATCCTTAGAACAAGAAACGCGCCCAAGAAATTCACTAAACTACGTACTTAGTGTAACAAGAAAAAGTAAACTTAAGCATATAATAACGCAAGCGACATAACCTATATTACAACGCGAGCACTTGTACAACTAGCCAAACCGGAGAAATACACGGCGAGAACGCGCTATACACGACTCGATACCGCAAATCACTGTCCACGCCGTGAGGCCGCCGAGCGAAGTCGCCAGATGACACGAGCAGTCCGCGAGAACGACCGAACGGTGCCAGCAGCAGCCCGCCTGCGAATCGCCAGTCACACCGCGAGCACGCGCGCGGAGGCGACGCGTCAAGCCGAGCAAGCGCGCTAGACGCCACGAGCGCATTCCGAGAATGGCCGAACGGCGCCGATAACAGCTCGCTTACCATGATACGCTTTTCGGATTTCATTCATCTAATCAACCAACCTATCACTCATTCCTCACCCGTCCTCACTCAGGCTACTAATTAAAAATATAATATAATGACATAAATGAGCGAGGGAAAGCTGGGTAGATAAATAAATACACAATTTTTCGCAGAAAAAATAAGACAACTTGCTTCGGCGTAAAAACTCCCACGAGTCAGAGAGAAAAGACGGGACAAACGAATAATTTATTAACTAAAGAGGAAATTATACATAAAAAAGAGATGCTAAGATAGGCCAAAAAAGAAGGGAGAGAGAAGGTGATGAAACGCAAATAACCTAACGCCGCGAGGTACCTTTAACGCGCGCAAGAGAGCTCTCTTACCTTAAATACTAGGGGGGAGAAACGTGGACAGCGCAACGTAATGTCCTGGCTACACGTGGTTGGGATGCACCTCCTTGGTCGCAGGGCGACTAGACGTCTCGAGGGAACCGTACCTGGACCACGGGCAGACCCTCTGGCCCTGCCGCGTAGGTGATCGCCGGGTGGAAGTCGGCGCGTTGAGTGAGCTCGCACGTGGCCGGACTTTCCCAATCGTCTTTCACACACCCAACACACAGACACAAGGCTCGCTTTACGCACACACACACACACACCCGACGCAGATAATTAATGAAGGGAGAAGTCGACCGTCCCGATAAGAACGTACATGCCGAACTTCTCGTACAATATACTCAAATATCCTCAATCAACTTCATCTCAAAAATGATTAATGGCAGATGTTAAGGGTAAAAGGGCATCGCTTTACATGCGATTTCTTTTGTTTACATATTTGCTTTGAGATGAATAATCGTAAGGAAATGGTGCCCCTAATTTGAAGAAGAACAGATAACTTGAATAACTTAAAGAAGAATACGAGACTTGTATCTGGCAAAAAATCGTGACGTTAAACCACATATCTGATCGTTTTTTTGTGGTAAATGCGCCTTATTATGTTACTTTTTGCAAAAAATATAAGTTGCATATTAAATTAAGCTCTATGATTTCTTTTTTGTAACAAATGCACGATTGCCGCGTTCCTTGGCACTAAAAATAGAGACAAAAATAGTTGTTTAACGACCGCCGGGCAATAATGAACATTTTTTACTATGGCGGATAATGATGAAATGAACAAATTATTGTTGGATAAACACACGTACCTACCAATAAAGACCTATCAAACTGGCATCTTATATCAAAAATACCCAGGAATTAACAGATAAACTAAAAAATTGCAATATTTCGGATGACCATGTTCTGATATCATTGGCCGTTACATCATTATTCCCTAATGTACCCAGAGCACTTGATGAAAAAGCAATAGAAAATAGATATCATCATATAAGGAAAAAATATTACATACCGTTAGATGCTTTGATTAAAATTATAATGTTTGTGTTAGATAATATTTTCTTTCAATTTGACAATAAATATTACAAACAAACCTTTGGATCACCAATGAGTAATCCAATTAGGCCATGTTTAGCTGATATAGTTATGGCTGACTTAGAACAGGCATGTATACATATGTTAGACATTAAACCTCATTTTTACTTGAGATATTTGTTAATAATGTAATTACTTGTATTCCAGAAAATAGAGTTCAAAATATGGTCAAAACCTTTAACTCATACCATCCTAGATTACAATTTAAGTATGAAATTGAAAGTTGAAATTGTATTAATTTTTTGGAAATAATGTTAATTAGACATAATAATAAATTAATCACTAATTGGTATCGTAAAGAGACGTTTTCAGGAAGGTTTTTACATTATAAATCTAGTCATCCTATCAAACAAAAAAGAGCAATGATCTTTACTTTAGTTGACAAAGCCATAACTTTAGCAAATAAGAGATTTCATTATGATAATATCAGAATAGTTAAATAATTTTTAATATATAACGAATATCCTAGTTGATTTATAGATCTAAATGATAAGAAACGACTGAGAAAAATTAAATACAAACAGTGTGATAACGAGTTTAACCAAAATAACAATTATTATAATGATATAAATTACAGGCTTCCTCTTATTAATATTCCACATGAACATGGTTTTTGTATTAAAATTAAGAACACGTTAAAAAATCAATACGTTCCTACTGTTCCTAACATAAAGAACAGTTTAAACGGTATTATTAAAATAGGTAAAGATAAATATGATAAGATAGAAAACACGAATGTAATATACAAAATTAATTGTAATGATTGTGATGCAACATATGTAGGTGAGACGAAAAGACAATTACAAACTGGAATTAAGGTGCACTCAAGTAACACCAAAAAAATTGGACAATTTGTTATTAATGAACATATGAAGCAACTTAACCATAAATTTGACTTTAATAAGGTCGAAATTTTAGACAAAGAGAGCAATTGGAGGAAAAGACTCGTTTCTGAGATGGTATATATAAAAATGCAAAATAAACCTATAAATATCAAGGAAAATACTAACAATCCCAGTCAACATTATAACAGTATTATTTATAAATTTAAAACCAAAGTAAGTAGTTTTTAGGTTACCTTTCATTTCAATACGTCTCGTATAATTACGGTAAATGCTAGTCATATTACCTATATACACTAGTACGCACACTCCATAAGAGACAATGATTGGCGGCAAAATTCAATTCCTGTCAATCAGTATTACACGGTAAGTAGAAGTATATATATATATATATATATATATATATATATATATATATATATATATATATATATATATATATATATATATAATCATTATTGTCCGCTTCTCTAAACTCACGTAAAATTCAATAAATGCGACAACGTTTATCACTAATGTTTCGACAAACAAAGTGCACCAAAGGCTATGTGGGCTTTTTGGCCTCGTGTGGTTGCAGTACTCGTCTTCGGCTCATAGACGAACTCGCCATCGGTTCGTGCTAGCTCACCTCAACTCATACTACAAACTCCACACTCAGTCCAAAACAAGTCCACTTTACGCCCTAGCTACACAAGTACTATTTAGTCATGATTCGAGTAGCGTAAACCATTATTATAAATAAATATGAACGATAAAATAAGTTTCTTTTCATTATATCTTTATCGGTAGTAGCTTACAGGTGGCCGACTACTAGATTTTTTATTATTTTTGGCGAATTTTAGCAGTCGACCGAGCTAAATCGGTGATCCAGGTTCAAAACAATTTTCAATTGTAATGTCATTACAATTAATTAATATTTAATTTCATTTATTTAATATTTATTTAATCTTTCGTAGCTAAAGTTGAATAATAGAACAATTACAAAGTGTAAACAATGTTTTTAAAAGTGATGCATTACCTTAAATTGTCTTGGTCGACTACTAGCGATCAAGTAAGTGAGTACTAGAGTCGGGTGGTCGACTACTAGCGTTTTTGTCATATTTGTTTAAAACACATATTATATTTATCCTAGAAATTTTTCAACTAAAAATAAAAATGTTATCATAATCTTGAATATATTTGAAGAGTAATAGTATCGGTTATTTATAAACGAAGTCTTTTGTGGATTTTTTATAGTAGCTTGAACTCAAAGTTTTTCTTAGATGGCCGACTACTGGGGCCACTACCCCATAAGTTAAAAAAAAATAGTTTACTGTGTACCAAGAACGTAAAGTAGGCCTTTTTAGACCAAGTGTTTAGTTTGCAGTACGAGTCGAAGGCGAGTGCGTTCACGAGCCAAAGATGAGTACCGCAACCACTCGAAATCAAAAAGCTCACTTAGCCCTGGATTCATACTATATATTTTGTGGTTTTACGTATTGTACACGTATTTTCGCTTTTTTGTCTAAAAATAAGGGATAATCTTAGTCGTTTCGCCCCACAGTGTACCACGCAGTTACTACACTAACAAATAAAAAAATATAAATAACAAATTTAAATTTTCTACAAAAACTATTGCTTGGACTATTTCGCGTGAGAGTGATAGTTGGCGGTGATTTAAAATGCACTTATAGAATTTTATGTAAGCTTAAAAAAGCGGGCATTACGTACACTGAGAAAAATCGGGTTAGCCATGGTTACTAAAAGGCTTACTAAAATAAAACCAACAAAAGTTATGTTCGGCTTACTAAATTTGTTAAGTAATCATATTTTTTGTATAAAAAAATCAGTTGTATTTAATAATTTTTTCCAGTCTTGCTACGCTCGAGCGACAAATTATACTCGTGCGGGCATCACCTATTTTGGGCACCAGTTGCGTATGTACTATTTTAGTAATGATAATTAAAAAATTTTCAATAAAAGTTACTTAAAATTTTTAGTTGTCGCTAAAACGCACTATAAAATTCAGTACTTTTATAGTTATACATACTAAAAATGTCTCTCGATGTAACGAGTGTATTATTTTTCCTAACTGAGTACGTAAAATTCGAAATTGCAAATTAGTGCCCAAAATAGTACGTTACCGCACTAGTGCAGGATGATATTTGACGCACTTAAAAAATAGTTATCATTCACGTGATTCGAATGTTTTTAACACTCGCTTGAAATAGATCATTTTCTCCCATGCTGCAAAATGTACTATTTTCTAACAATAGGAATAAAGTTTAATATATAAAACCTTGTCACATGCTTTATTGAGAGTTCGGTCAACTGAGTGCATGACTAACGATTAACATAGTCCAAAACTACTCTGATTGCGGTTGCATTCAGTTCCACTTAACTACATACTTATACCAGATAGTTTTGACCAAAACTTAACTTTAGCTATAAATTTAGCTATACCTAGCCAAAACTTACTGACATAACTCAGCGGCCTATTTCGTGACGTCAAAAGTGATCTATTTTTAAAGTCTTTCCACCCACTGACCTGTGCCCGTGTGACTTATTATCCTTCAACGGTCGTTCGGTAGAACCGCTGTAATACGGAATGGGCCTTTTGCTTTTCGCATTCGCAAATCGCATTTTACGTCTTTTATCAATTTAAGAAAATGCGCTTTTACACCCTCAGCGTTGAAAAATAATAAAATTTGGTCACCTGCCCTGATATTGTCGGCCCTCGGGCTTGGCAATTGCACGTAGATGAAAACTTTTATGTCCTAGGCACAAAAGTACTATTTTCTTTCTCCCGTCGCTATTAGATTTGATTTTATTGTGACGATATAACCTAGCTCATATTTAGGCACCTCCACTCGTCGTTCGTCAAATTTCCTCTTTTGATCAGCTTGCTCTGTACTGTAGAATGTTCTTGGCTTGTATAAAAATATAGTTGAGTTGAACTTCATTTAGAGGTTTTATTAATAGTTCAATTTATTGGACCTTCCACCTGTTTTATCTTGTTATCACATCTACACATGTTGCCGCTAAATCTTAATATTGTGCAACTTTACTTAAGACAACAACAAGCGTTTAAAATTTAAAAAAAATGCTTTAAATATGGTCAATATAAAAATGGTAAAAACGTGCAAATACTTTCAAAAATTTTAGATGATTATAGTATTATATGAATATAGACACTTGATTGGATTCAACCACTGCCGTATTTTTTAAATACTCCCACGCATGTTAAAGATGTACGACATATGGCATCTTAACCATACTGACATATTTGCCCCCTTACACTATAATATATTATGTAAACACGATAAATCAGATTAGAAAAGTATCTTTTAGTATCTCTTTTAAAAATTTATTCGGAGAGATTCTTCTTATATTTTTACAAGAATAATTATTTATAAGACAAAATTCTTGAAATTCGTAATTTATTTCTCTTATATAATAATAGAAATAATACTTTCAATAGTGATATCTTTTTGAAAAAACAAAGTATCAAATTTGATAATATAAGTAATTATTTAAGCAATTGCTTGAGTAATCGCTTAAGTAGATACATATTAAAAAAATAATTTTTTTGTATAATTTCTTGAGAAATTACTTAAGTAATTACTTAAAAAACTACTCAAGCAGTTACTTAAGGTGGTCCTATAGTCAATTTTGAAAAATTTGCTAGTTACATGATAACATTTTTTTAAATTGGTGGTTATGTTTGTTAGCTAAAAAGAAAGTCTTTTTGTAAATTTTCATAAATTTTTAGACAATTTACGCATAGTTATGTAGCAAAAACTAGCAATTTTCAATGAAAATTGACGTTTCTTAAAAACTGTCCTTGCACATAGGAATGTCAGTATAGCATTTGAAAAAAATTATGTTATATCTAACACCTGTACCACACAGAACTGTGCATTCCAAATTTTTAAAAACACAATTATAAAGTGGAATAAAATTGTATTGAATTTTTACTGTAATAATAACCTAACAAAACGACTTTTTTGACTCTATTCATGGGTAATACTTACGTAATAATAATTATGAAAAATCGGAGTTTATGTTTGTAATGCGAATAAGTTGAATAAGATATCCTTAAAGTTTCAGATTAATTCATTGTAATCCTATGCGCATAAGACTTGCTGAACACTACAAAACCATAAGTGTAGAAAACAACACTTATGGTTTTGCAATGTACAATACAAACAGTTGCAATACAAACAGCACTTTTGTAAAAAAAAATAAATAATTTTCTGATGATGTGAAAACAATTTTTCTATCACAGTATATTGATCAAAACTCTTTTTTAATTTCTGTTTTCTGAAGTTTGTTTGCATAGTATAAAGTAGATTTGGACATGGGTTTGGATTCGGTTAGTGTAGGAACACGCTTGATTGTGTGCAATAAAGATCGGAAGAAACATACGTATAAATAACTATTAAGCTCATTCAAATTTTTTTATGGTAAATATTGCCAATACAAAATCATTTTCTGTTCTAAAAATGTACAAAGTATCAGATAATGAAATAAAGAAATCTAGCTTTTTGTCAAATTTTACTATCGGACCACCTTAAATAATTACTTATTGAATACAAAAATCAATAAAGTTTTATAAGCAATTTCTGAAGAAATTACTTAAGCAGTGACTTGAGTAATATCTTGGAAAGGCAAAAATGATTTAAGGGGGCAGGCCTGGGTTAAACCCAAAAAGACATTTTTTCACGAGTCTACAAAACTTTCTATGTTTAAAAGCATTCTAATCACTCTGCAAATTTTTGTACTATCAAAACACCATACTATCTTAAATTGTACCGTTGTAAAACCTCAAAACCTTGATCTTACGCGTCAAAATAAATCATTATTTTCAATACCATATTTATTAAAGGAACTTTGATCCTCACACGATTCGAGGTGGCATGATGAACGAAAATTTTTTTTCGATGATTATTCGACTCCTTTTGACATAAATAATTTTTTAATATTTTTCAAAAAATTGATTGAAACTCCGAAAAAAAGTAATAAAAGAAAAATTAACGCAAAAGTGCTCCGCTCTTCTTGTAATACATGTCAAAAGGAGTCAAATAACCATCGAAAAAAAATTTTCCGTTGTTCGTGCCACCTCGAATTGTGTGAGTATCAAAATTCCTTTAAGAAATATGGTATTGAAAATAATGATTTATTGTGACATGTGGGATCAAGATATTGAGGTTTCACAACGGTCAAATTTAAGATAGTATTATGTTTTAATAGTTTAAAAAATTTAAAAATGATTGCTTTTAAACATAAAAAGTTTTGTAGACACATGAAAAAAAGTCTTTTATTGATTTAACCCAGACCTGCCCACTTAAATCATTTTTACCTTTCCAAGATATTACTCAACGGTATTTAATATAAACAGAAGTGCCAATGATTTTGCAGCCGTTTTTACATAGTTATGTAGCATAATACGAAATAAGTAATTTAACATTGATTCCAGGTTTTCAGGGATTTTCTTAATATTTCCCCGATGAGATAAATCAGGTAAATTTTCATATATTTCCCATAGTATTAAGACAAAAGTCTGTAAGATTGAGAAAAATTCATCATAACAGGAGGTATTTTATTTTGAAAATGATTGTTTAATCTTCATCCACTGCGTGTAATTTCAAATAATTGCGAATTAATTATTAAAACGTTTAATAGTAATTTAATTATTTTTAATTAAAATCTGCGAATATTAATTTTTATTAAGAAAATTTTATGCAGTTTTTGAGTTTTCTGCTTATCAAAAATATTTAAAATTATTTTTGTCCCTTAATTTTTTTTATACGCAGCAATAATGGTTTTTTCATTTCTTTCCTACGTTAATTACAGAAAAAATTTCAACTGCAATGCGGTACGTGGTAACGTTGTCCACATGGTTCTGCCCGGTAAACGCACACTTTATTTGTCATACAGAATCAATATTAGACCGGAACTCATGAAATAGAAAGCAAATCAAAATTTAGGACTACTCTATTATAGATCCTTATGGTTGAAGCTGAAAAACCGCTGTCAATTCATTGGCACTTACCTTCCTCAAACTAAATTAATTGTTCCAATATTTATTTTATATTTTTGCTCTATGATACAAGTCATTTTTCGTAAGTTAGTGCGGTGGAGCTGAAAATCACCAAGGTGATGACTCGGCTCCCCGAGGGGGTTAAAACTGCACCGGATTTTCTGAAGCTGATCCGGCGACAGAATGGGGGGTGGACACGTCCAGGTGGACGATCCTAAATTAGACACCGGCTATCTGATTCTGGGCCTAGACGAACCATCGGCCGCTACACTGAAGAGTCGGAATTACAGATTCACGGCGGGAGCCGGTTCGGTGATTTTCAAGAGACTGAACAGCGAGAATACCGCCATGGGGAAAGTAACGACGGCTCAAGAGGAAGTGCAGCTTCAGGTGGCACCGAAATAAAACGGCTGCCACCAAGATATGCTTCTCTCAGATTAATTTGCACCATAGCAAAAGCGCCTCTGCAGTTTTAGCAAGGAGTATGGCTAAGGTGCATACAAACACAGCCCTAATAACATTAATACAGGAACCTTGGGTATGGAAGGCATGCGTTAGAGGGCTAAATACAAGCGGAGATCTGTTTGTAGGAACTAATGATGTAAATGCACGCTCGTGCACAACCGTCAGAGTGGACATCAAGGATGAGAAAGGCCGAGGGAGAACAATCGTGATCACTTCAGCATACCTTCCTCATGACGAGCAAATACCAACAATGGGTACGAAGAAAGTAATAGAATACTGCGGAGATAAAAAACTCGACCTGATTATCGGCTGCGACGCCAATGCTCATCATGAAGTATGGGGCAGTACAGATATCAACGAGAGGGGCGAAACTCTGCTGGAATATATTACTAGTACACAAATGGACATAATGAATCAGAGTGATGAGCCGACTTTTGTTACCAGTAACAGAAGAGAGGTTCTAGACCTCACCCTGGCCAGCATGAACATTAGAAACCATATACATCGATGGAGAGTGGAAGATGAACCATCTATGTCAGATCATAGGACCATCTCCTTCTGGATGAAAATCCAGAAAATATGAAGTGAGCCCAAAAGAAATCCCAAGGACACAGCCTGGGAAAATTATAAGGAAGAACTAAACGAACGTTTAATATACCTTAAAGGAACATATGGAACGGAATATGGACTGTAATGGACATGAGAACAGGTTCAGACAGCCATTACCAGAGCATATGAGAACAACTGCCCGTTCAATCCGAAAGGACAACTAAACGGTGCCCCCTGGTGGAACAAACCTAGAGGCGCTGAGAAAGAAGACCCGAAAGGACTTTAATAGAGCAAAGACTTCAAAAGGGAACTAAACAAAGCCAAAAGAAAGAAATGGCAGAATTTCTGTTCAAATACAGAAGGTTTAACAGAAACGGCTAAACTAGCCAGACTTCTAACCAAGGATAATAGTATCCCGCTTACAAAGCCTTAAAGACAGGTCAGGATACTACACAAAAGCAGAAGAGGATACAATGGAACTACTTATGAGAGCAAACTTCCCGGACTTCACCAAAAATGAGAACGGGAGGAACATATACGTATACTTGAGAGAACCAGGGCACGAGGAAATTCGGACTGGGCGCTGGCGGCACAGATCGTCACACCAGAAAAAGTTAAATGGGCGATCAATACCTTCGAACCGTATAAAACACCGGGACTGGACGGCATTTTCCCCAAACTATTGCAGGAAGGGTGCGATGCCGTACTGAGACTGGTCACAGGGATTTTCAGAGGTAGTATCGCCATCGGATATATTCCGGGAAACTGGAAACGCACACGGGTTTCGTTCATACCGAAACCTGGAAAGAAAGAAGAGTCACGTCTGCGAAGGATTTTAGACCTATTAGCCTTACCTCCTTCATGCTGAAAACACTGGAGAGGTTGGTGGATAGGTATATAAGGGAAACGATCCTGGGAAGTTCTCCACTACACCAGGAACAACATGTATATTCGGTGGGCAAATCCACGGAAACGGCTTTACACTCTGTTGTAGGATATATTGAAATGGCAAAAAAGCGCCAAGGAAATGGTAATTGGTTCCTTTATGGACATAGAAGGAGCTTTTAACAGCATCTAGGAGAACCATTGACAGAGCACTGGCGAAGCATGGTGTACCGCGAACCATCAGAAACTGAATAGCGGGGATGCTGAGTAAGAGGGACATTTATTGTGAATGGAAAGGAAAAGCAGTAAGGGGGGAGGTCAACGAGGGGATGTGCGCAAGGGGGTGGGGGGGGGGGGGGGGTCATATCACAGCTCTTGTGGACATTCGTAGCGGACGTACTCCTACGCATAGTTCACAGGGTAGGGATCTACGCTGTCAGCTATGCGGATGACTTTGCCATACTTGTCAGGGGTAAGTATGAGGAAGTTTTACCGGATCTTGTTCAAAGAGTACTGAGCAAGGTCAGGGAGTGGTGCCAGACGGTATCTCTGGGGGTAAATCCGGAAAAAACAGAGATTGTAGTCTTAACCACTAAATATAAATGTAAAATCAACAGAAATGTTAACTTCTATGGGAAAGAAATACCGTATGCAGAAGGGGTTAAATATCTAGGGATATATCTAGATAAGAAACTAACCTGGAAGCAGTATGTTAAACAGAAATGCGGAAAGGTGCTAAACATATTCATGCAGTGTAGAGCGGCTATTGCCACAGGATGGGGGCTAGAACCCCAGAAAGCCTTATGGATATATGAGGCAATACTGAAACCAAAGCTTACCTATGCTGCAGTAATATGGTGGAAAGCAGTCGAAAATAAAACCACAAAAGCAAGCCTGTACCATGTATAGGCGATTATATTGAGGGGAATTTTCGGGGTGCGAAGAAGTACCCCCACAGCCGCCGTCAGGGTGTTGCTGGACATAGAGGGCCTTGACTTAAATATTAAGGAGGTGGCCGCCAGGTCAGCATACAGACTGATGTGCGGCGGAGAGTGGTCAAAGAAAAGAAACGGACATACCACAGTCTGGAGGAAAATGCTGGGTGAACCAATCTTCGGAAAGCCCCAGGATAGAATTAATAAAATCTTCCAATTCGGCCCACGTTACAAAACGAAAATACCGAATAGAGAGGAATGGAACAACCAAAACTTTGGACATGGAGACATCTGGTTCACAGTTGGATCTAAAGCGGACAATGGTACGGGAATTTGAATCTGTGGTCCCAAGCGACGGGAGGACGTAGCCCACAGCCTGGGAAGACACAACACGGTACTACAGGCGGAACTAACCGCCATAGAGACTTAGTGCAAAAAACGGTCGAAAGCAGAGACATCCAAATCTGCACCGACAGCCAAGCAGCTATCCTAGCTCTTGGTAAACCTAGCACTACGTCAGACTTGGTCAGGGACACGAAAAATATCCTAATAGAACTGGCCAGAGTAAACAAGATCTACATCACCTGGATTCCTGGACACTCGGGAATAGAAGGGAATAAAAGAGCACATCAGCATGCAAGGAAGGCAGCAAATAAAAGCGGACAGCCAGAAAGGGAATACCATACCAGGAAGGCTATGACGCGATTAGGAAAAAATTAGTAAAAGAAAGATGGACTCTATGGAAAAACTCCACAGGATATAGGTGGTCCAAAGAACTACTGGGGGAGCATATCACCGAGTGGGGAAAAGGAATCATCAGCTTGGATAAACGCAGGGCACTCATCGTACTGAGTCTATTAACTGGACACTGTGACCTACGGTGCTACTTATACAAAACACAGGGAACAAGCAACCTGTATAGATGGTGCAACGAAGAAGATGTGACCCCCAGCCACTTCCTCTGCAAATGTCCCGATCTAACCGGACATCGACAGAGATGGCTTGGGAACGGGATCTTAGATCCCGAGACTTTCAGGGAGGTAAACACGAGCAAACTGCTTGCTTACTGCAAAGCTGTAGGTTTCGTGGAGCCGCCTTAAGTTCAACCCGGCGGGATAGGGATACAATGGTGAAAACTAAGTGTCCCTGAGGTATTAAACACCCCGGCACCTTCTAATAAAAAAAAAATAAAAATATATGATCCGAAATTACTTGATGTAGAAATTAATTATAAAGTAATATTAATGGAAGTTGATACGGGACCTCTTTTACAGTAGTATCTGATAAATGTATAGAGAAATATTTTAATAATGGAATGTGGTTGCCTGACATTTTAGAGAGACATTTATAGAATAACGTAAAGAAGTACTCAAAACCGAGAAAAACCTTCCAGGTCAGAGTCAAATCAATGATTATATTGAACTTTTCAGAAAGAAATAAGACAAATATGCGTTTGATATAAATATGAATATTCAAAGTTTTTTAAATTTTTAATTTGTTACCAGCATGCATTGTCATAAACTTCTCGATTAAATATTCATAAGTTGCTGTTTTAATGTCTATTATAAAATCCACCTATAAAAATCATATCAATATTTAAAGCTTGTTTTACATAAACTATTCGAGATAAATGATATAATTATTTAAGTGGTGACTAAAAGCTTGTCATACTTTTTTCGATCAAATAAGGACCTTATCTTGGGTGTTCCAGAGTTAAAAGTAATGAAAAACTAATTTGTGCAATATTACAATAATATTTATGATAATCAAATTAAAAATAGCCAAAATTATGTTAATGTCTAATTTCCCATTCATTATAACGTGTACAAAATTAATTACCATAAACTGAGGTGACTTTGGAACTTCTTGTATCCACTTATAATACATACCATAATATACCATCATACTTACCAGCAGAGATGAAATTTTGACATTCTTGCAGTACCATAGAGAAAATATTAGAGTCACAAAAGAAAAATGTTATAAGTATAATACTTCGAATATTTTCATATATTTGGTTCAGCGCATAGTACATTGTTATATATAGACTTCTTAAGGGGTTATATGGGTTTTAGAGGCAAAAAAAAAGCAAATTTTCACGAATTTTTTTTAGGTACAATAAAAAACTTTTTTATTCAACTTTTTACTACATGAAAATATATATCTTCAACAACATTTTTAAAAAATTTGATGAAAAAAAATTGAAAATTGAGCCGCAGGCAGCGCATTTTTCGAAGCCCCAAAAAAAAGTGTCGTTGCGGTGGACATGATAACTCATGTCAGTTTCATCTGAAATCAAAAAAAAAATATTTTTTAGTTAATACATGGTAATAGCTCGTGATTGAACGAAGAGATAAGAAAAAACTTAAATTTTGAATTTTTGGGATAGATTTTTGCAAAAAGTTCGATTTTCGGTAAAATTTTGAGCACAAAATAGGTTGTAAAATAAATTGTGATTGAAAGAAACGAAAATCCTTCGTTCAATCACTAGTCAATGTAATTTTAAAGAAGTGTGCAAAATTTCAGAACGATCGGTACATTAGTTTTCGAGAAATCGTGTCCACGGACTTTGAAAAAGTAGTTTTGAGAAAAACGCGTTTAAAGTTTCAAGTACAAATAAAACAAGGAAAAAAAATTTTTTTTTTAACTTACATAGAGTCGTCGATTCCAGCCCCATCAAGCAAAGATCCTGCTGTAGCTGCAATGTCCAGGGCATCTTTTTGCTCTTGTCTGAGACGAATTCTGGCCTCTCGAGTCACAGACTCAGCTCTCTTGTTGGCTAGGAGTACGCGCTGCTCATCCTCTTTCCTAGCATATTCATGAATAGTTCGTCCAAGTTTCACATCCATGCTGTGCAAAAAGTACAACAAAGCTAAGATTCCATCATTGAAAGTACAGGCAGCAACTGAGGCAGCAATTTCAACAACTTTTGAGCCAGCAGGAAGTATTTTTGGCGTCATTTTCCATATAAGCTGGTTCAGGCTCTCGTTGTTGTTCTGCGTGAATCCACCAACACACCGTTCCAAAAGTGCATCCTTGCTGAGTTCTTCATAAATTGGTTTGATAGCTGATTGAACATCACTCGGCAAAGCAGTAAAATCATGTTCGTATGACTCCAAATCATTTTCAGCTGAAGCACGCTGCCAAGCGCACTACGAGTCAGCGCCGCTCGGGCATTTTTCGTGCTGAGGTTTTTCATCCGTTGAGCTATAGTGATTATAAGTTGCCCATATAGCATCCTTCATTTTTTGCACGGAATCGAAATTTCTTCGAATGGCCAGTCCGTAATAAACTGTTAATTTATCAATAAGTTTGCCTGTAAGCTTGCCTTTGCCAAAGAGAGTTTTATTTTTGATTGTTTTTCCTTTGATTTGCTTATCTTCAACAGTTTTTTTTACCAAATCGCGTAAACGAGTGCCCATCCTTTTTTGAACGTGTCCAACGCATTCTTTTTTATTTATTTGACAATCTTCGCCGTAGGGTTTAGAACTAATAACTCCGGAATATGTTTTAGAGTCTCCGTCACCGATATAATTTATATACTGCCATGTTTTTGTACCGAACGTTGAAACATTGCCACGATTGATCCAACTTCCATATTTCCAGCTGGTCCTTGGTGATTAGCACTACATTCGTTCTTCTCTAAATGTTCTGTATACCATTCTTCAAACTCTGCCGTATCTAGTTTTTTCTTCCAAGTTTCACATAATTTACAATACGAGCTTTTTGCTATTACGTCTAAAACTTTTCCAGAATAATATCCTATCAATATAGCTATGCCATATAACGATGAAAATCCACGTTTTTGCAAGTGCCATCGCCTGATACAGTGACTTCCGACGTATCATCAATACATTTTTCTTCACACGTCAAATTTCTCTCTTCTTTTGCAGCTAAAGAGAAGAGTATTTCGGCAGCAGTCGTCACGCATTCGTGAATTTTTTTGATGTAAAAGTCGTACGTGGACTGGTTTAGAAAAGCACTACTTATATTCATCAAGCCACAGAATTTCCTACATCCTGCTAGACCCAAGCCTAATAACCGCATCACAAAAATAAATCTACGATTCACTTCATATAATTTTCCAATCTTGCGACACGATAAAATATATCGAGGATCACATCTTTCACACTCCACTCTAATTTTAAAACCAAGTCCTTCCTTTGCACACTGTTGAAACTGTACTTTACTGTCACGCACTTATTCCACACCATTGTCATTTATAATATTCGAGCACTTGACTAAACTAGCAATAGTAGAAAAAACTAAGTAAAAATCCAAGATTCCAAACTGCAAAGTGGAGTCTTCTGGCACACATTCCATATCTTTATGTCTGAGTTTTTTCGCCGACGTACTGGAGAAAGATTCGTCGTCTATTTCTGCCGTTTTTGGATTGAAACTTTGTTTCCTCTTTCTAGGTCTATCGTTCCTGGTATTTTTGGAGATTCGTTCATCTCTCGTAACTTTGTGAGGCTCCATTTCGCAAATAAAATTTAGATATTTTCACCGCACAAACGTACAACTGTGTGACTCGATAAACGAAGCCAAACTAAATCTACCTACGAATTCTCCCTTCTTATATATACTTGTACATTCCATCCAAATTCTTACGGATCACAAAAGGCGAATCTGACAAATAATAGAAAGGTAGGGAAAGGGAGATAAACAATAGCTAGGCAGCTGCTCCGATGTACCTGCGACGCGCTGAAGCAGTCAAGCTAGATAGGCGGAGTTCCTTTTGCTCTATTTCCTAGAGTCTTAGTACGATCGACTTGTACCTTTCCGAGAATATTATTTAATGACTATACTTTCAAACACAACATTTAAGAATAATGAGGTATACGGAGAAATTGAGATTAACAATATCAAAGCAGATATTTCGAAACATTTACGAAGCAATAAGCTAAATGGGAGGTGATTCATATGGCTCTATCTTCTGAAGTTTTATTACAACCAACTTAAGCGGTTATATCCCCCTTATGCTCTAAAAACCAAGGCTTTGTTAATTATTTTTTTTAAAGGACATTTGCGATTAAATGTATACAAATAATATAACATTGGATTAAGCAACTCTTGAAGAAGAGAAAAAAAAATTTTATTAATATTTTTTTTACAAAATGGCGGTTGTGCAGTGATTACCGTGAACCGCTTTTTCAAAAAGGCCTTCCATGGCGAGCAGTACAAGTCTCGTCCAACTCCACCAATAACAAAAAAAAATTTCTATTATCTACATCAGTTTTGCTAGTGAAGTACACACGAATATATTTTTAGAATTTTTTTTCGCGAAATGGCGATTGTTTTAACAAAAAATCGTGTTTTCGACAAAAAAAATCGACTTAAATTGTTTATAACTTTTTTTTGTTAATTAATCGCTAAAATCGTGTGTACTTCACTAGATAATCAAACAATGAAGCTACTGTTAAAATTTTAAGTCAATCGGATGTAAACTTTTTGAGTTCTACTGCTTCCCGATTTTGAAAACATGGTTTCGAGAAAAACGTGTTTGAAGTTTCAAAATGCTATAAATCTTAAGAATTGCAAAAATATAGTCCATAATAATTTTTTTACCTTCAGTATGCTATCCCTGCACCATATAATTGTCCTTCCAGGGCCTTCATTTCCTCTTCTTCTTTTTTTTTGCTTGATGTAATGCTGCGCCTGGCTTATTTCGCGATATCGGATATACGATGCTCAGCGGTTTTGACGCGATTGGCGTCCGTTTCCACGCAAAACTCGTACATGTTTGGTCCAACAGTCAACCCCAGAGCATCGTAAACGACAAACAGATAGAGAAGCAGGACAGCTGTTAATATCAGCATCACCACAGTTCGAACAAGACACAATAATTTTGAAGCCTAGTCCACGCTTGTTCGACTCTAAAAACCGCACATCACCATTACATTTTTTGTATACTACTAATTCAGAAAGAGCCGTAAATACAGCAAAAAAATTGATGAAACAGTAGCCGAAATTATTATCAACATCGCGGTCACGGTCTAAATCAGTAGTTTTCAATTTCTTAGCCGAGGTTCTAACGTGCTACGAATCGCCTTCGAACGAATGGCGGTTAGACGGGCGTCGATTACTAATTTTACTCCGTTTTGTACTTGTACTTCTTGTTTTACTGCCTTTGCGGCCACTGTATACCTTTTCACTCATAATTAAGTACTTGTAAATATAATTCACAGTTAAAAAGTAAAGCAAAACTCAAAATAACAACGTAAACAACGAGAATGGCTGATCGACTAAACACAGGGCAAGTGTGAGTAAACACGTGCTGTAAAGACGCTGTAAGCGTCGTAATGTCATGTAGCGACCTCTATAATTCAAATTTAAAACACGCTATCGATCGTAGGTAACTTCTACTAATTTCCAAAGCCGCGAAATTCAAAAAAGCGAGCATCGCTAAAATAAGCGAAAATTGTGATTTTGGAGCATCAAAGCTGTTTGGAAAAAATTGATTTAAAAAAATTTTGAGTTTAAATCGGTACTTGGGCGTTGTAGATTTTGATTCTAGGATTGTTTTGGCAAGATTTAAGCCAATAAAAAAAAATGGATTCCTATCAAAACGGAACCTTGTGGACTTATTCTCTAAAATAATTTAAATTATTTGATACAAATAAAACCTTTTGTACCTCCAAAATATATGAGGAATTCTACAAAACATTGGCTGATAAGTAGTTCGAAAAGTGACAAAAAATAAATGATAGGGAACGCCTCTGCAACACGAGTTCTCTTATTGTATATGTCCTAAAATATACGAGAAAAATTTCCAACAAGCGAAAAAGGCCTTGTGATACTTTTTTTAGTATATAAATTTTTCTTATGGGAATTTAACATGGAAATTATGGATTAAAAATGGTCATCATTAATATAATAATTCTTCTAAAGATACAAAAAAAAATTTTCACGCGATAAAATGTAATGTAGAGAATAAAAGCTTTAATTTGAGATGTACCGCGTTAGAAAAAATTAACAATATCAAAAGTTATAAAGACCAAAGATAGTGAATAAGCACACAAAATAACACTAAATTTCATGACTTCTTATTTTTTACCATTTTTTTGTGTTTATTCACTATCTTTGATCGTTCATAACTGTTGATATTGTTCAAATTTTTTAACGTGGCACATCTCAAATTACAGCTTTTTTTCTCTACTTTACATACTATTACGTGAAAACAATGTTTGCACCCTTACAAGTCAACTGATTGTTATATCAATGATGACCGTTTTTAATCCACAATTTCCATCTTAAATCCCCTTAAGAAAAATTTATATACAAAAGAAAGTGTGTCACAAGGTCATTTTCACTTGTCAAAAAATTTTCTCGTCCTTTTTATGACCTATACAATAAGAAAAATCGAGCTGCAGAGGCATCCATCATCATTTATTTTTCATTACTTTTCGAACCACTTATCGCCCGATGTATTGTAGCATTCCTCATATACTGAATTAGGGAAAGCACTGCTTAAATACGTTTATAGGTGAAACGACGCTATCTTTGAAGCCTCTTCACAATGGACAGCATGCATATCGTGCTAGAAGATCTACAGAATCAGCTCTAAACGAAGCCGTCACTTGGATTGAAAGACAACTTGAAGCCAAAGGATTTGCTATAGGCATCTTTACGGACGTCGAAGGGGCTTTCAATAATACCAAGACGGAGATTATTAGGGAAACTCTTCGGAAAAGAGGAGTTCCGGCACTATTAATCGACTGGATTTGTTTCATGCTGAACAACAGATACATTACGGTTAGCAAAGGTGGCAAAAGTATTATGGGCTCGGTCAGTGACGGATGCCCACAGGGGGGTGTACTTTATCCCCTCCTCTAGTGCATAGTCGTTGACGAGCTTATAACTCGGATCACCGGGATAGGATGTAAAGCAGTCGGATACGCTGATGACGTACTAGCTATTACCAGGGGGCCCTTTCTGGAACCCCTAGTAAGCATTATGTAACGAGTCCTAGATACTATTAATACTTGGTACCTGGAAACGGGTCTTTCAGTCAATCCAGATAAGACCGAAGTAGTGGTGTTCACCAAAAATTATAAATGGTCACTACTAATGGGCCTCAAGCTAGGAGGACACGAAATCAAGATTTCTGAGGAAGCAAAATATTTAGGGGTTATTCTAGATAAGAAACTTAACTGGAACGCACAACTTACGAGACAGTTCAAAAAGCACACAGCAGCCATATGGCTATGTAGAAGGGCCATTGGCAGAAATTGGGGCTTGAAACCCGAAATGGCTATATGGATTCATAATGCCATTCTGAAACCAAGACTAACATATGCGGCGGTAGTCTGGTGGAATAAATCAGAACTATGCACTGCAAGGAAGATACTTGAAAGGGCCAGGAGCCTAACACTGAGATACATCACGGGAACCATGAGCACAACTCCAACCGTGGCGATGGGCGCCCTGGTGATCGTCATCAATGCTAAGAGGAGATCGGACGAGTTGAACAACTGGGTGATCAAAGAGCATGGGAAGTACTGGACCATGGCCAAAGGTTGCCGTCAAGCCAAAGCCTTGCTCGGCACGAAGCTCAATGGGAGAAGGAGCAAAGACCTTCTGAAACTCAAGAGAGCGGATGCAAGAACCATCACTGGTATTCTTACTGGACATGGTTCCTTAAATTACTATAAGTACAACATAGGGTTGGCAGAAAGTCTAATGTGAAGGTTTTGTTTGGAAGAGGGGGAAACCTCATCGCATATTCTCTACAAGTGCCCAGCAATCATGAGCAAGCAGAGAATGGTGACTGGCGAGTTTTTCCTCACTGAACAAGATATAGCTAATAGCAGTGTGGGGGAGATACTTTCCCTCTGGAAAGTAATCTGGAACCACCTGGAGTCAAAATAACTGAGGGCAGAAGCTAATATTGACTTTGGGCGTTGGGCGAGATTTTATATGAAATCGGTACCCGACGCCCAGAGGATCAGTAGGGTTGCAAAGGGATTACCCAAGCGACATGAGTCTGGCATAAGACTCAACCTAGAATTTTCTAATAATATCCCGAACATTAGTAAGTATTTTAGTTTAATTAAAAAATAGATTGGTATTAAAATATTGGTTCCCTTTTTACTCGTAGTGTCCGGTGCGACCCGGTGTTCCCTACAAATCATGATGTTACATGAAGTCATTTTTACGCAGGTAGGTTTGAGAAAGCTACGTGCCAATGAATTGACAGTAGTTTGTCTCACAAGCAGTGGCTCACGGATGCGGGTCTTGAATTTTCATGAATCTTTAAAATTCTTTTCCTGATACCGTAAAATAAAACCCAGCACCCGTAGTTTGTTTGAATGTATCTTGTATCGAGAGATATAGCTTAAGGCCAGCTTACTCCAAACAATTTTGAAAAAATCGAAATTTTTTTTTTTCATAAATTGCTACTGTATACTTGTAGAAATAGTATAGAATTAGTCCCGAAGGTCAGCAAGACCGAGAAGCAGGTATAAAAGAGTGGGGAGCGGTGCGCGCCAAGGCCCGGAAGCAAGGCACTTTGCTGATAGGGCCAAAAACAGGCGTGTTGATCGAGCTGAGCTAGAAGCTACTGAAGCGTCTAAGGAACACAGAACTGCTTTAAGAAATGCAAGAATTATTCAGAATGATGCTTACGAAGACCAGGAAGGAGTTGTGTATGAAGCTGGAATGGATATGTGAGTAAAATTCAATTTTTTTACGATTTTTCACGAATAAAAACTTTAAACTGATTTTTCTCCGAACCACGTTTTTTCGCATGGATGACACTCTCATTTCAAAACTATTGCACTTATCAACATGAACCAAACGGCATTTTACTCTTTAGTTGTCTGGCTATATCCTCAAGCAGAACCAGAAATATTCATTATTATTTAAAAAAGTTATAAACAATTAAAAGTGAAAAAAAGAGGGTAAAAACATTCAAAAGTCCGCCATTTTGTTTTTTTTCATTGAAAATGTTTCATACTGCTTGAGGCCATAGCCAATTCGATGCAGAACATGAAACCGTTTTGTTTTTTGCTTTCAGATAATTCGTTTCCAAGAAATGATGTCATCCATCTACTAATCAAACGAGTTTCAGCAGCCATTTTCAAAACTGCCATTTTGAACAAAAAAAAAAATTTTTATCAAGTAATTTAATATATGTGCTTTCATATGTAAAAAAATTGATTACTCAACATGTTTTGTACTATGAATAAAATTTATTGAAAAAAATCACGTTTTTTGGAGTAACCTGGCCTTAAGGAGGTTCGATAGTGAACTCAAAATGATAAGAAGTTTCTGAAAGTTTAATATGTCATTCTTCTATGAAGTTTCCGATGGTATATGAAATTTTATTACTTTTAAAATAATAAAAATTACTTTTTAAATATATTTTTTATAAATCTATGTTCTTTATAGACCTATTGATAAAAATTTAAATTATACAAATTTTGGTTCGGCAATAATTAGAATAAAATAAATGATTTTTGTGGAAATAAAAAATTAAAAACTTAATTTAGCTATAGAATTTTTTTAGAAACAAAAATAATATAATATTGCGACATAGATTCTAAGTTTTTCTTAAAAGCATACACAAATTCAAGCTGATCAAAATTTACCGATGCTTGGTTGTGCAAAATGATAATTAAAACAATGTCCTTTTTTGAAGGTTTTTTGGCTGTTCTGATATTTTAAAGGTGATTTGAAATAGTGAAAATATGTTCTTTTTACGTATTATTACATACAAGAAAAGAAAAATATATTTGTCAATGCTTAACAGATTTTGTTTTTTTTTTTCTGTAGCTTCTTGCCTTATGGGGTGATCTCCACTGATATTTTAAAAATCTCTTCCTTTCGAGAAATAATATTAAAACTTTGGTAACTCTTTATCATAATTAAAGTAGATGGCAAAAGAATTTTGAGAATTTTTCACTAAATTCTTTTTACAAGTTATTGGAGTAAATGCTTATTTTTGTGATAAAACAAGGGTTTTTAATAATGTTCTTTGCACACACCAGCTCGACAAAAACTATTTTTCAAAATTGAAGAATATTTTTCAACTTTAAGTGAACAAAAGTTAATATTTTTGAAATTGTTTAAACTCTATTTATGGTATTAAATAAATAAAACATTTTTTGAATTAGAAAAAATATAAAAATACTACATGTTTTAACGCTTACAATTGACGAATAAAACATTTAACAATATAATACCTTAAAAAAGAATTTTAACTTCTTTTCAACATAATTTAACCAAGATTTTGCGGAAGCTTAAAAAATATCAATTATCATGGGTTGCGCAAGGAATCTTTTGAAGTTAGAAAAGTAAGTTTCAAGAAAAATGCGTTTAAAGTTTTAATTTCGTATGCTATTCAATGTAAATTGTTTCACTATACTGGTTGTAACTTTGGTATATCTAGGAGTTTTGACATCCAGCCGATCTTAAAATCTTCATAAAACTATAAACATAAAAAATATGTAATAAACAGAATTTTGTTTTTTTGTTATAAATAAGTGGAGTTCTCCTTAAAACACTAATATTACTCATATACGTACCGTTAAAAACAAACTACGGATACTGAGCTTAATTTTACAGTGTCAGAAAACGATCCTTAAAGTTTCATGCCAATTCAGGACTCGAATTCCTAACCATCTCCTTGCCAGTCCAATATTAATTTATACACTGCATGCAATAAAAGTTATATGAAACGTACCTATTTTCGATGAGTATTTTTTATTGATTGATACAAATTTTGTTAGCTTTATTTTCATATTATAATTAGTAGCGTTGACTTAATTTTTATTAATAAATTAGGTTTATTCAAGTTAATCGCAGGAAAAGTAAATAATTAAAAAAAATTGAATAATAATCCATAAGCTTTAAGACGGAGAAGTGCGGTTGACCGATGATGCAAATGCGCGTCAACGAGCGCAGATACCAAGCCCGGGGGAGTTGAGAAGAGAAGTGTTCGTAACATATAATTAACGTGAAACTATAGGAGTAACGGTAATGGACGTTTAAATTATGCATTCGTCTCTGCGTCAGAGAGCTAATTAGTTATTTATACATTCCGAAGTGGGGTGTGAGTTAGTGTTAATGATTAAGGAGGTACTGTGGGAGTTTTGCGCCAAGTATTTAACTTGAAGCATCTAGAATTCGCGAAGCCGCGAGCGTATGCTTTTAAAGGACAAAGAAAGTGACGTCGACATCAAAAACACTGAGAGAAAGCTTCAGAGAGAACAAGGGCTAAAAAAGAGCGACTCGATGCTAAACTGTTGCGACGTACACGACTGTTCGCGAATACTTTCCCGCGCTTGCGCAAATTTAAAGGCTGTATAGCTCCAGAATTCTATTGAGGTATGGAAGTGCTTGAAGTAGAAAATATCTTGCTTCATTTCTCCTTGCCGGTATGGCGTAGGTAGTGGCAAAAATGTGGATGAACAACTATACTCTCTTCTTATGAATGATTACCTTCAGTGTTTGCAATTTCGACGCTCCCCATAACCTTAAGAATTCTGAACATGACAATTTACCGCAGGATAATAGTTCAAAAACAGGCAAAACTGAAGTTTATAACTGAGAAATATCGGAACCAAACAGCATCGTTTCATTTTTAGCATCATTATACGGAGGTATTTTTTTACTCAATACCTATATTGTTTTCTTTTAACCTTAACTGACATTTCATATGTAAATTTAATATCAGGCCATTTAAAGGACACTTATAAAGATATATGATTCATTTAAAACCAGATTTTCCATAAAGAAAAAAATTTATTTTAATAATATCTGAATGTTAAAAATGTAGTTGAAATAATTACTTTTCCTCCTCTAGAAAAGTGATGACTGGAAGGATTGAAGTACCTTATAAGCCAATAAAACTGCATCGTGAATATGATTGGTTGTTGACTATTAAAGACGAAAAAATTTTAAATGAATTTCTCGTATAATTTTATTTGATAATATTTTTAAAATACTATAAATTCAATTTTTAATTTAAACAAAATTAAACATAAAATAAAAAGTTTATGGAAAAATATTCTTCTAATTTTGTTTATATAATATAAAACACATTTTTTCAATATTTCGTGTATATATACAATATATTTGGGTCAATGATTTTGTATTTTTTTTAAAGGAAGGGGGCTGTAATAGTGCATTACGATACGTGTGACCTTAGTAGTCCTTTACAGCACGGCGTGTGTTGGCGCCTGAACGTAGCGAGGGAGCTAAAGGCCGTGCTATGAAGGACGACTTATGACACGAGTACTGTATACTATTTTATAGCACTGCCTACCCTAAGTCCGCTGTCATGCCTATCCGTGCTCTAAGCAGTCCATTGTCGCACCGTGCGGTAGCGCCCGAGCGTAGCGAGGGTGATAAGCACGGTGCACTAATGGACTACTTATGTCATAGATAGGCGTGACATAAGTACGGACTTAGGTCACGCAGTGCTATAAAAAAATTTGTATTGTTTTTCGATGTTTCTTTTATTGTCTTTTAGCGGGTTTTTGATTATTGTGTTTTAGTATTTTGGCGTTTTTGGTATGTTTGAAATAATCTCATTAATTCATTTTTATTGCATTTGAAAGAGCATAAAATTACCTTACTTATCCGATCCGAAATTTTAAATAAGCTATTTTCTTTTTTCTGCTATACACGAAAACATCGTGTTTTGTTTAAAAGGTGATATCTGGGAAATATAACATGGAAAATATTTTTAAAAATTTGAGGAGATTAGAAATATGGATAAAAATATTTTGTAGAATTTTTAAGCCTTTATACGTTTATTTTGTCGAAAGAAAAATCATTTTGTAAAAAATCACGAACGGTACCGTAAGTAAAACGTCATTATACCTCCTGAAAATTTCCAGAAAGGTAGCTTTTTACTGTCTCTTGAAACTGTTAAAAGCCCAGATTATAACAAACTTTAAATTCCGAGTTATTTGAGGTTATATTTTTTTAAAAATTTTGTTTGATTTTTTATATCTCGAGAACGGCGCGGTAACCCATGGCTCATTTTTTTTATTTTTTAGTGAAGATTCTGAAATAAAAAGAAAATTTGAGATTTATTGATCCATTTATGTTTTAAAATCATTTTTTAATTTTACGATATAGTACGATATTCTGAAATCGGTAAGGTAAACTATTTTTATATTTTAAATATTATATGTTTGTATAAGAGGGTAGAAAACCTATAGCACTTTTTTGAAGATTTCCATCTGTAAAAATAATAGGAAAATAATTAGAATATAAGTATGAGTAGATCCTTAATGTTGAATAAATTTCTTACAAACATCATCCCTGATGAGACACTTCCCCTCCCCCCATCCTAGTGCGTGCCAATTGTAACCTGAAAGAACTTAATGTTACTTTAGTATCAAATAGAAAAATCATACACTTGCAAGTAAAAGTAGTTTACATACCAGTGATCGATTTGAATATTTTTTTTAAATGTTGCCCTTTTAACTGAAACTTATTTTTCCTCATGAGCAGTTGACTAAGATCTTCCTTGTTTCTTGGTAAGATATGCTGATTTATTGAAGAAAAAAATATCACAAAGTAATACATTCAAAAATTACAATAGATACTTATAAAATAAGATGACTTTTCCAAATAATAAATGTATTGCAGTAATCCATTTTTAGTATTTTTTATGATCTTGAAGACACTTATACTTCTTGGGAGCTTTGGAAGTAAACACTCACAAGAACATATTATGTTGCGCCTTTTCAACGCAGTACGGCGCTACGCAGCGATCGCGATGTCACTTCCGCTATGGAAGCTATGCAACACTCCATACCTCACTATTTCAGAGATATGTAATTCCATAGCCGACATTCTATATAAAATATACTAATTTTTATTATATAATTACTTTAAAATAACTTTTGATTATATATACAATAGATCATGCCAGTACTGTGAATCTCCCAGCACTGTGACTGCGGAGCATCTCGGCATTCAGATTTTTCTAGGGACGGCAATATATATGTACGGGACCGTGTACCTGAGCTTTGCAGAAAAAGTTTTGTTTTGCGCCCGTGCAAATAACGCGAAGTTCGTCGACACTCACACACCCACGCACGGCAACTACCCCGTCCGAAACAACTTGGCATCCCTTGTGGTTTCGCGTGTGTGGCACACGAGTGGTTTTGAAACTGTAATTTGTGCAATTAGAGAAGTGAGATATATACGGTGAGCAAGTACAAAAAAATAACGGAAGAGCAAGAAACGACAAGCAGCCCTTTCGTCCGAAACGTTCGACCAGGGACGAGAAGGACGTGCAGGACTCTCTCCATCCAGGAGTATAGTCGAGAAGGACGTGCGGAGGCAGCCTTGGCTGAGACGTGTATAGACGGGAAGGACGAACGGACCTACGTTTGCTCAATTACGGCGAATATGTTCGGCCCGCTTTTTGTCAAGTTATTAGGAGTGATGCTCGTGTAAGTACTTGTAAATTAATTAGAATTTTTGTCCTCCGTGGGTATATCGCGTCCGGAAATTTATGCACGCACTTTTAATATCGCCAGTATTGAGGCAATACTCATCGTTGAAATTTAATTACCGTTAATCAGAATCATTATTGAATTATCCGCGAGGCATTTGAGTTAAGAGCAATATGTCGCTGACTAACCTTTTTAGCCCCAAAAGTGGAAAGGATAAAAGTCAATCTGGCTCATCCAGCAAAAATGCGAGCGTATCTAGTTTGAATAGCGATATGGAATTAGTAGAGGTCACAAACTCCGAGATGCAAGCTCTTTTTGCACGGCTGACGCCATGGGAGCGGGCCTTAATTGTAGGAGGGTGGCCGCAGCATAGGTACAGTGCGCCAGCGGACATGCAGTCGGTTAGTACGCAGGAGGCAGGAGCGGTTGCCGCCGGTCTAAATAATGCCCTTGATGCTCCCAATACCTCTGGTACGCTCAAAAAGACCAACGTGCAAACGTCTACACAAACACCTGTAGATACGTTTGCCCGGGATCTCGATAGGGCTAAAGCGCAGGGATTTTCTCTCAATCCCGAGAAAAAGATAAATAACGCGGTTGACGACATCGATATACGCGTCGCCGAGAGCATCTCGCATATACAGCCGGCTACATCCGCGCGTTCCACGCAGATAACGCCTACCCCTTTTATCGACATGTTAGAAAGGGATCGTAATTTAAAGTATGACAGGGGTATAAATTCGCGTAACGAACGGGCCCTTAACACAACGGACCTCGAACCGACACGACTCGCGAACAAGACGGCAGCTACGCAGACTAGCTGCTGGCCCACACAGCGAATCGCCGCGCCCCAAATTGCACTAACGAGTACTCAAATTACACCCGCGGCTTCACATCCTATACGTGTCACGTGGGACAACAATGTTACACAATATACATGCCTCCCCCAGCACTCCCCCGTATCGAGTAGTGTGGCACAGGAAGCTAATGCGTATTCGCCAGGACGCCGGGATTTTTCGAATGTGGAAATGTCTGTACCTACTCGGAATCTAATAATATCAGATAGCAATAATGCAATGTGTGCGCGTGGAAATAATCTAACATTTTCGCAGACGCTAAATTTAATCCCGCAATTTGACGGTAATCCCGACAAACTAAATCTTTTTTGTATAGCAGCGCATCAGGTTAGGGAAATGTTTGGCTCGCAGCAGAAGAAATGTTTGTTGTTAGCGATTGCGAGTAAATTGATTTGAGGGGCAGCTGATGGCTACGCGGCGCGCGTGATGAATTATGACTCAGTGGAAACGTTGCTCGCGGAATTTGTGTTGCAATATAGCAATGTGGGTTTGGCGGATGACATTTTAATGCAAATGAAAATTATAAACCAGCGGTCGGTCGAGAAAGCTGGTGACTATGGCTTGAGGGCGCAGAAGTTGCTAAACCAGCTCATTACGATTTTTGGTTCGGCGCCAGACCTGGTGGACAGCGACAGGGAATCACGCAAACGAGGGGCTTGCGTCGACGCGTTGCAATACTTCATGTTCGGATTAACACACCCGTTAGATCATCAAGTGCGCAGCGAGCACCCGAAGAACTTGAACGAGGCCATAAGAGTTGCTATCAACTTTGAGTGCAAGCAGAGCGTTCAGCTGGCATGCAACTACATAGCAACGCAGTCCCCGTCTATGAGCGCACAAATTAATTATACGGCTTCACAACCTTTGCCAACACAACAGGTCCCGCAGACCTCAAATGTGGAAGAACAAATCTTAACGCAGATGAGGGTAAACAATGTACTTGCGGCTGTTACTGCATGTGGCTATTGTGGGTTAACAACACACGTAGAAGATAGATGCAAAAAGAAGCGCTATGAAACCATGAAATGTGAATATTGCAGCAAGCCGGCACATACACATAAGGAATGTTTTGAGTTAGAAGCAGACATAAAAACCGAGCGAGTCAGAGCCGGAGGCGGGAATAACCGGCAATTTAACAACAATAAAGGTCGCTTTAATAATAATTATAATAATGGCCATTTTAATAACAACTATAATAATAGTAATTACTGTGACAATAATCGGGACAATAATTACCGAACCGATAGGAATGATCAGAACGATAATCAGGACGAAGATCGTCATCAAGGTGCAGGCGGCAATTATGACTATTTTGACAGGAATCGTGATACAAGGCAGGACAATGTCGCCATAGCGCGGGCAGAGAATGAGAGGAATAACAAGCCTTTAAACTCGTAGATCGCTCGGCGCAGTCCTCAGGCGTCGAGCGGCCCAGCTCGCCAAAACAAAGCGAGCCGGAACCCTCCCGGGTAGTTTCGGTTAGGTTTGCTGGAGCGAGGCGCAAACCACCCATCGTGAATATAATTAATATATATATAATAAAAGTGAAATTCTTGCAATCACGTGAGTCACCCCCGGTACAAGCCGGACTTTGGGTAAAATAAAAATAATTGTGCATGGACTGTTATGTGAAATGCACGTTGTCCCCGACAGCTTCCCCATTGATACAGATCGGATGGGACATCATAGAAATATACAATGGGCGAATTGACGTCGCCCATAAAAGTTTAATCCTGAGTATGGTAACGATTCCTTTCTCGCAAGAAGAATACTTTGAAATTCCGGCTACATCACGTTGCGTTATGCAGGCAAGAGTCATTAATACGGACACGAAAGTTGGCTGGGTCCCCTTACAAGACTTGGGGCCAGATATATTATTTGGGAATTTTGTCGCCGAAAATCACGATGGAATTACTTATGCCGTATGCATCAATATCGGCGATGCAACAGTTAAACTACCGATACCGCAGGTATAATTAATCGAGTGCGAGACTTCCAATGCGAAGGGCACATTTCTTGTCGGTGAGGACGACAGGAAAGAATTAGATGAGCGGGTTCAGATTATGCGCTTAATAGGTAAAGATTTGGAGGACGAGCCTATGGATATCGAACAAAAAAACAAATTACTTGAAGATAACCCTGAGTTGCGGGAAGCAAGGGTAAATAAAATTATGAGGTTAGTGGACACGGATGGATGTAATGCACAGGAGCTTCAGCATGTGCGGGAACTTGTAACCGAGTTTTCCGGTGTTTTTGGACTAGAAGGAGAGCCACTGCCGGCAACCAACTTGCTCGCACATGAGATTAAGCTGACGACTGATAAGCCTCTGTGCGCGAAGCGTTTCAAATATCCGCCAGCGTTAAAGGAGCAGATAGAAATAGAATAGCAAAAGCTGTTAAAGTAAGGCATTATTAGACCATCAAACTCACCGTATTGCAGCAACCTCTGGATTGTGCCAAAAAAATGGACGCTGACGGTAATAAAAGGTGGCGGTTAGTCACAGATTTTAGAGCCCTAAACGAAATTACTGTAGGCAGCTGTTGGCCACTCCCGTTCACGAGCGATATAATTGAGCAACTTGCGCTCGCTGAAATAATTACTGTCATCGATCTGAAACAGGGTTTCCGCCAGATACCCATTCACCCCAACTCTGCCTCATATACTGCCTTTTCAGCCCCAGTAGGCCGTAATTCCGACCAACATTTAGAATTCTCACGGATGAGTATGGGTTTAAAGGAAGCGACAAGCACGTTCGCAATGTGCATGTCGTTAGCAATGGCCGGGTTGCAGGGGGAAGAAGTTGCAATTTACTTGGACGATTTTATGATCTTTGCAAAGACTCTTGAAGAGCATGCCTTGCGATTCAGAAGAGTTGCAAAATGATTGATAAAAGCAAACTTGACGATAGAGCCCAAAAAGTGTCAGTTTTTGAAACGCGAGGCCTCTGTCCTCGGACACATAGTAGGGGGAGGTAAAATACGCACAGATCCCAAGAAACTCGAAACGGTGGAAAAATACCCGGAGCCAACGAATGCCAAGAAAGTCAGGCAGTGGCTTGGTTTCGTGGGATACTATAGAAAATGCATACCCAAGTTTGCTGCATAGCGTTGCCTTTGTCCAAGCTGATGCGCAAAGGAGTCAAATTCGAATGGGGAGATGAACAACGGTCGGCTTTCGAGAAAATGAAACGGATACTTTGCAGCGAACCCGTCTTAGCCGCACCTAACCTATCTGAGCCGTTTATTCTCACGACCGACTCTTCAGATTTTGCGTTGGGAGCGGTGCTATCACAGGGGACCATTGGGTCAGACACCGTATGTGCCTACGCATCAAGACCACTGAAAGGTAGCGAGTTACGATATATCACATATGATAAGGAGTTGCTTGCGGTCGTATTTGGGCAAGGAACAATTCAGGCACTATCTCTATGGCCGAAAGTTCACAGTGGTCACAGATCATTTGGCCCTAAAGCACTTTCATACGTCCAAAAAACCAGACTTCAGGTTCAATAGGCTGAAAGCGGCTCTGCGCGGCTACGAGTTCGACGTCGTATATAAAAAGGGAATAAAAAATGCTAACGCGGACGCGCACTCGCGCAATCCAATAATACCAGAGGGTAAGGAGGACCCCGAGCGCCCCAGAGCTGAGCTTTATGAGCTTGCAGACAAGCAGGAGGAAGATGACAGCGATGCAGAGCTGGACCAGCCCCCAGCCAGAGTGTTTGTAGCGAGGGCCATAAAGAAAAAAGGGATAGATCGAGACAAAAAAATAAAAGTGTCTAAAACAGATTCGGAAAAATCCGAAGCTGTTGAAACACATAAGAAAAGGTGCTCTGGAAAACCTCCTATTTATTCCAAAAACGAGCTTCTGGCAATGCGCAACACGGCTGACGATTTCTTCTTATGCCAAGCGAAACACGATATCCATTGAGGTGATACACGAGTAAGCATACGTTGGCTCACGCAGCAGCTGGGCGACAACGACGTATACTTTTTGGATTATGAGGACACCACATATCTCGCTTGCATGTTAACAAATGTGCAATTAAAAAAAATCGCCAGTGGCAAATTTCACCTGAGTGCCGAGGAAAGGTTACGTATCCAAGCCGTTTTGCAAGAATCAATCGAAGCAGATAAAATACAAACGGACAACGAACCAATTGAACAAGGCTCGATCGTATTCAGGAAAAAGAGCGATAGAAAGAAAGATCAGTCATGTGCAATTTCTGATTCTGGAGAATCGTTTGGAGAAGAAGTCGTAAATGACCGTTGGTTGTCTAACAAGAGGAAAATAAAGCTGAAGGTGAAGAGGAAACATAGTCGTCATCAGCCTTATGAACTCGACTCTGTTGCCGATCTCGGCGATCCAATTGTCAGCAAGGCAAAGAAAAATGAGAAGTTGGCCCATTTGCGCCAAGAGAAAGGGCTGAAAAAGGGCGTAAAAATAACCAGCACACCAGCCGCGGCGTTGGCTAATCTGCTCAACCAACAGGGCGGAAATAAAAAACCAATGAAACATCAAACATTGAACAGGCCGCACCCGGAGTTTCAGTATACGCCGGAAAATGAGGAACTTCCAAATAAAAATTTACCGTCACTAGAAATTGTCGCGCTGCAGCCCGAGTCAGTGCAGCAAGCACAAGCAGGAGAGAATCCGCCAGCAGCTCAGCTAGAAGCGAATGCAATGACACCCGAGCTGGTAGATAACACGCCGCCGTGCTCGAAAGCGCAGCGAAGCTGCAGTGCACAGCAGTCGCCGCCGACATCGGCATTGCACGACTTAGCAGCAAAGCTACGCACTCGCTTAATCGTTGATATCGTTGAGCGCGAAGTCTTGGGCAGGAACGCAATGCAGATCAACTTATGGGAAGCGGAGGCCAAACCGGGCACTGCCCCAGATTTTGATCACATTGTACGCAAGGACTTCGGAGGTAGGAAGCGCAGCATGAGTCACCCGTTCGAGAAGCAAAAACAGCTGTAGTCGAGCGAGAACTGTCTACAGTCAGTGGCTTCTTAAAACAAGGCGAGGAACCAATGGATTTATCCACAATTAATCTGTCAAGGCGAGATTCCCAAACAAATATTCCGTTAATAGATTTAACTGGAGATAACGGGAAAATCGAAACGCCAGAGACTGGTCGAGTAAGGGAGGACACGCATGATTTCCCTGACATCGACCCATACGAGCAAGCAAGGGTGGATCATTTTACATATGTCCCTCGCAATGTCGATCGGATTGAGATGAGAACCGAGGACCTAAAATCCTCTGTTTCGTCTTACAAGGGTGATCTATTGGTTTATGAAACAAGAGAGTGGTGCGCCAATCCACACGCATTGTTGACAAGGGACACTAATATTCCCGCACGGCCGCCAGGAAATTGCCTCTTTTTCTCACTTATTAAATTGCTCAAATTAGATATGACGGCAGTAGAACTGCGAAATCGACTGCTGCAGTCTCCAGCCTTTTCGACGTGCGGAGACTTTAATTCTCCAAGCCCAAATTGTGGTCGTAAAACAAGTAAAAAATTTCCAAAACAAGAAAGGAGAATCATCGCTCGGCAACCGCCCGCGTGTCATGCAGCTCCTTTTCCTATACAGTTAAGGCACAAGTAAATTATAGTAAACAGATAGGGAAGTATTGCTATCTGCGCACGCGAGCCAAGCATGAAACTAAATTATTTACATAAAATTAACATAGTATGGAGGGTATTTAGACTGGTTAGTACCGCCAGTGATTCGTTATGCCTTACGAAATAGATAATCGGGTTTTAGAGTGAAATAAACTTTCCTACTTCCAACGCAAAAAAAAAAAAAAAATTTGTTATTAATAAGGCTACTGATTCATGCAAAACTCTTTTTAACGTGTTTTAGGAGCACACATGTAATTAAGTAAATTGACCTTCATTATTTCCGTAGTTAGCTTGAAACCTTTAGACCGGGAAAACCAACATGGCAATTTCCCATGTTTTAATGCGAAACCCTTTGAATATTCAAACATTAAATTCCATATAGCAGAACAAGTTTTCTTTATTCTCAATGAATCATTTTGAATTTTTCATACCATTAGAAACATTCTCTTTTATTAAGTATTACAAGTTCTCTCCATTTTCGAGCAGTTCACGTTAAAATATTCAATTTTTTTTTAGTATAATCAAATGAATTTTGACACTTGTGAATATTATAATTCCACAAGTACGCGGACCTTTAACATTCATACTGGCGCAATACAATAGGGACTTTTAAAATCATTCCGCGTTAGGGTGACTCTAAAATAGGACCTTTTCGTATTCAAAGATGGGCTTTGTTGTAGTCATATTGGCGATATGTGTGTATATTTTTCCCGGGGGGCACCGATATTTCACCCGGTGTAAGAAAGTTGCAGAGGCGACGGGACCAGCTGAGACAGCCGCAGTCCGCACAGAGACATTTGAGATGTCAAGGTTGCGGCCGGCAGAAAATTCCACGGAGTCAGCGAGAATACGCTATGTAGCATGGGAGGACATGGGCTTTGCACCGAGAGCTGTGCTGCCGATAATGCGTGACTCAGAGCACAGCAACGCGTTGACACCGGCTTAGGAACAGCGAGGCTGCGGTGAGAAACGCCAAGAGTTTCCCCCGACCCCAGGTGTCCAGTGCGACAGCATCTTATCGCCGCATGTGAAGAGGAAGAAAAGAAGTGAAGTGATCAAGCACTAGCAGTGCTAATAAATGGCCTTGTAGAGACATTTTATTCTGATATAATATCCTAAAATATTAATTTCTTATCTGATCGCTGAAAGATCAATCTAATTAACTATTAAGTATCAATTTTCAGTTTCATTTTAGACTAACGATACGTTTTAAGGAATGCTTTGACAAACAAGCTATACCCTAGTTAGATACATATATTGCATAACCAACCTGTTAATTTTACTCTTATAACTAACGAAATATCTCACCTCATATGTGAGCAATAACTCTGAATATAATATCTGCGTTGTGTTACTCAAATCAATTTTTGTAAGTTAATCAAAAGATTAATATCTCACTTCAAGTGTGAGCATCATTTTATGAAATACCTACGTTGTAAGTAAGAAGAAAAGAGAGAGGTACACATCATTTGTATACACGTAAGAAGACACGAGACAACAGTATACGTACAACACACACATCACTAATGTTTTTCTAAATATGTTTATCGAGATAATAACTGAAGTTCGCAGTTAAATTTTATTTTTGAAGTTCACATTTAAAATGGAAATCCTATAATTTCAATTTTTAAATTTTTTGAATTATTAATCTATATTTTGATTCATTTTCCTTAAAGATTATTTCTAAAGCTTGTGTTTACTTCATTTTTCAATATTGGACATTAAGTTCTAATCCTTTTTCCTTTCTCAATTTCAGAATTTTGGATTGAGAATCCTGATTTTGATAAATAATTTCCCGGTAAACAGTAACTAAGAAGTTCGTGTATTGATCTTTGAATCCCGAATTTTGGAATTTCAGTTGTTATCTCGAATTTTTAAACGGTGAATTTGAAATTTAAACTTTATAATTTTCAATTTTGTTTACAATTACCTATGTTAGACTTCAATTTTAACCTTAATTATGCATTTTAAAATCTTTAAATTTTAATTTTACATCATTTTATTTATCGGTATTCCATTAAAGTATGTGAAATGGAATACACATACATGCAGCTTGAGTCGCCGTGACGTCGACTTGCGATCCACGAACGTGTCACGTACGCTAGCTTGCGTCCGTGCCGCCGGACACAGGTATCCTATGTCCAGCGGATAGGCTCGCATGCGATGCTGACGCTGCATGCTCGTCTTCGCGCACCGACTTCGCGGTGCACTGCGAGCGCATCTTTCCCCAGTTCGGCCTGAACTGAGGAGCGACACACAGCTCTCTCTAATACATTAATAAACACACTTTTCCCCCGAACTCCTTGCCTCGTATTCTTTCTCGCACCTACCACTCCAACCACCGAAGAACCACGGAGCTTAATTGCGCCCGTGCAAATAACGCGAAGTTCGTCGACACTCACACACCCACGCACGGCAACTACCCCGTCCGTAATACAGGGTACTCATGCGGGCCTTTCGGTTTTATACCTTCCTCCTAGCTTTTCTGAAAGAATCCCTGAACGGTTTATGTGTCTCACATTTTCCTAAAGTGACACCCCTGGCACTACGATATGTGCAACTACCAAAAAATGCGCGAATTTAAAAATAATCACTTAAAGCCTGTTTAATTTTTATATAGCTTTATTGATAAGTAAAACTTTAGTTTTAAGTTATTTATAGCTTGTAAATCAAAAATAAATTATAAAAAGGAATCGGTTTTTTCATGATTTATAGATATACTAATATAAATATTTATTATATTTAAAGACTATAGGTCACAATGCATATGTGATTTTGTATTTTACATTTGTATTTTATATAATTGTTCGTTGTGTTATGTGATGTAGGTAGATCGAAACCCATCCCCTACTAACTAGCGTCTTAGACATTTTTGAGAAGGCTATATGGGCGCATACGTCCTGCTCCAAAACACAATGCATAGTCAAAGATCTTTTCCAGACGAAAAACTCGAAGAAAAAATTATCGAGAATTATCACCGGGAATCGAACCTTTGACAGCTTGAGCGTCTTGCATTGGTAGACAAGCGTCTCACCCACTGAGCTAAGGGGGGCTGTATGGTCGATATGATATTTTGCATTTGAAAGAGTATAAAATTACTTATAAACGGTGATATTTTTGTTTTTTTATAACTTTTCCATTGATATTTTGAAATATTGATTCAGAAGGTATTTGAAGATTAATGAAATAATGTATATCAGTATTTTTTATGTTTTATTTCTTATAAATCTGGGTAAAAATGATACGTATGAACGATTTAATTATGTGATTTTAGATGTTGTTGAACTCAAATTCGAGGTGAAACGTATAAAATTAAAATTATTAATTTAAAAAAATTATAGTATCAAAAACTGCTTAAAACAGATTTAATTTATATATTGATGTAAATTAAAAATATAAATGTATAAAAATAAGATTACGGCTACAGCTAGTTAAATTAACTGTTTGAGAATGAAATCATCAATGATAAATCAGTATACATTTTTTGAGCTCCTAATTAAAAAGAGATATAGCAATTTAAAATTAATTTATTAGAACAAAACAATTTACATTAGAACAATTAATTTAGTTTGAGGAATCTAACAAGGAGAGACTACGACTACATTATTTCTCTAACAAAATAACTTGCAGAGTTATAATTCAAAGTATAGGTACCACCGTTTACTGTATCAACGCGTATTATAAATGCAAAAGGTCATATCTTTACCCCAAGGGCCTATGAGATGAAACTACTAATGCTAAGCATCATTTTTAGGTACCAGAAACCACTTCCAAAAGCCTCATCGAAAACCGCTTCGCGGAGGTCGTGGTCTCCCCTTGATTTTTAGCTCAAGATATCGATTATTTTCAGAGTTATTGATAAAATACGATTTTTTTAAAACGAAAATTACCCGTTTTCAAAGTGTCACTTGCGCATAACATTTTGAGAAAAAGCTTTTTGAGTCACTTTTTTGATTGGTCAAAAACACGAGAGTCTTTATTTGTATATACTAATATGTAAAAAGAACATAGTTTCACTATCTAAAATCCCCCTAAACCGCCTTTAAAGTCTTAGAACAGTCAGAAAACCTTAAAAAAAGGACATTATTTTGATTATCGTTTTGGGCAACACGCATCGGTGAATTTGATGATCAGCTTGAATGTATATATACTTTTAAGTAAAACATAAAAATCTATGTTGCAATATTATTTTATTTTTGTTTGTAAAAAAATTCTATAGCTAAATTAAGTTTTTAATTTTTTATTTCCAAAAAAATCATGTATTTTATTATAATGGTGGTCGAGTCTAAAATAGTATTTAAACTTTTATCGACTAAGAATCGCAGACGCGCGTAGCTCGATTTCTATTGTTGACCATATCAATATTAATATGAACTAGTCAAAATACTCGCTCGCTGATGCTCGTTCGTTATCAGAACATTGTATATTTGTATTTCTGTTTAAAATGTATTATTAAAAAGAAATTCATTTTACCCGTTTATAGAAGTTACATGTAACACAATATAAAGTAATTAATAATTTTTCAATATTTGATTTGTTAATGTATTGTATATTAATAAACAATTAATTATAGAAACGTTAAAAAGTCCTTATAATAGTAAATCGCGTATTTATTTAATAATTATTTAAATGTGTACAAAAATAAATAAAATAGTTATACTTGAAAACTATAATAAATGCGATGTGTATTAGTATTTAATTTCAAATGAATAATGGTAGACCAAAAGTATAAAATGTTCTTTTTGTTTCGCAAGCATGCACTGATGCACAATGGTATAAAAAATAAATAACAAATTAAATTTAAATTAGTAAAAAACAGATTAAACAATTATTGCTAATGGGAAAATATCACTTACATTTGTTAATCCATAAATAAATGGAGATACAATATAAGTTACACGTGTTTTTTGGGAGCACGTAGGAGCACGGTGTGATGGGTTATTTAGAATATTGATGATTTTATGTTATATTGGTTATTATAAAAGTTGATTTAATAAATAAGCCGTTTGTTTATATAATTTATGTATCTATTATTTTTAAATTGTGTTTATGCTAATGCTCGCTAGTAAAAAATACATTTAAATTAAAATATCAATCTAAAGTAAAAATAAAGAAAAAATTAAAACCTTTTTAGAGTTTCAAAACATAAAAAACGTAATGAATATGTTAACTGCACAATCCTTTTTGTAAAAAACGAACAATATGAATCACAAAGAAACGAAAAAGTTTATACCACTTGAAATTAATTTAAAAAAATGAAAAATATGGAGGAAAACCGAGAGAAACCACAAATAGACAACATAAAACCGTATCAAAAACATAAAATCTTTGCTAGCTGAATATTCTTTTTTATGCGGGTAAAAATTACCATAAAAGGAAACAAAATAAAACCCAAAAAGCAATAAAAAATTATAACCTCTTCGAAATAGTAACAAAATTGTCGAAAAAATAAGGAGAAACCACAAATAGACAACATCAATTTCATGCCTCATTTGGAATTTTAATATAATGTAGAAGATGTAGAAGATATTCATTTTATGTTTTTAATTTATGTCAAATCTTTTCAAATTATGAAAATTTCCAGATATACGAACTGCTCAATCGACATAAAAAGTATATTAAAAACAGAATAGTATATTTTTTATTAATCATTATGATAAATTCATTTAATATCTAAAAATTTACTATTAATATGTTATTTAATATCAAATATTTTATTTAATATTAAATATTTTATTCAATATTAAATTTCCAGATATTCCAAATATTCGGACAGCATAAAAAAGCATATTATGTTATACAATTTATGCTAGCTGAATATTTTTGTTTATATAGGAAAAAAATAACCATGAAAAAGAACGAAATAAAACACAAAAAACAATGAAAGATTATAACGTCCTTGAAGTAATTCAAGAAAATGGAAGAAAATAGGGGAGAAACTACATATAGTCAACATAAAACTGCAACAAAAACACAAAATCTATGCTAGCTGAATATTTTTGTTTATGTAAGAAAAAGTAGATTATAAAAAGGAACAAAATGAAATACAAAAAAGTAAAAAATGTTACAACCACTTTGAAATAATTCAAAGAAATTGAAGAAAAATGGGGAGAAACTACAAATAGCAAACATAAAATCGCATCAAAATTATAAAAATATTTTTATATAGCATAAAATCTTCCAGTAAAGGCAACAAAATGAAATAAAAAAAGCAATGAAAGGTTATATAACCTCATTGAAATAATGCAGAGAAACAGTGAAAAATGCACAAAACCCAAAATTGACAACATAACGTATCAAAATCATAAAAGTTATGATATGTGAAATTTTATTTTTATGTAAGACAAAATCGTTTAACAAAATCATCTAAATGAAACACAAAATACTATGAAAGACTATCACCCCGTTGAGAATATCAAGAAAAATGGTGAAATAATGAGAAGAAATCACAATCCTGAGAGTCAAATTGTGTTACAGCCATAAAAAACATAAAAAGTATGTTAGTTGCACACTTCATTTCTGAATAAATTAATACATAGATAATTAATACATAAAATAAATGTCAACACAGAAACATCCACATAATTATGGAAGTGTTAAAAAGTTGATGAAAACTCAAATTTCATGATTGATTTGAAATCTTAATATAATGTAGATATAGAAGATAGAAGATGTTTTCGAAAATACCCTGATGTACAAAATGATAAATCAACATAAAAAACGTATTAGAAACATAATATTATGTTAAATATAAAATTTCATACTTAATTATTCTAATTTCTATATGTAGTGCAAGAAGTAAAATACATTTAAAGTTTATTTTATGTCTTTAATTCACGATAGGTATACATAATGATAATTTAACATAAAAAGCATATTAGAATTAGAATTTGAAACCAAATATTATGTTAAAAATAAAATTTCATAATTTATTATTATCATTCCTATATGTAGTGCAAGATATAAAATACATTTAAAGTTTATTTTATGTCTCTGATTCACGTTGAATCTTTCCCATTTTGGAAAATATCCTGATGTACAAAATGATAAATCAATATAAAAAATGTATTAGAAACTTAATATTATGTTAAACATAACATTTCATAATTAATTATTATCATTTCTATATGTAGTGCAAGAAATAATATACATTTAATGTTTATTTTATGTCTTTAATTCACGATAGATATACAAAATGATAAATGAACATAAAAAGAATATTAGAATTAGAATTTGAATCAAAATATTATGTTAAAAATAAAATTTCATAATTTATTATTATCATTCCTATATGTAGTGCAAGATATAAAATACATTTAAAGTTTATTTTATGTCTCTGATTCACGTTGAATCTTTCCCATTTTGGAAAATATCCAGTTTTTTTAATAAAAGCAACGAAATGAAACACAAAAAACAATGAAAGATTGTAATCCCGTTGAATTAATCAAGAAAACGGCGAAAAAACGGGGAAAAACCAAAATTGACAACATAAACCGTATCAAAATCATAAAACTAATGTTAGCTGATTTTTTTTATATAGTATAAAATCGTCTAATAAAAGCAACATAATGCAATGCAAAAAACTATGAAAGATTATAACCCCGTTGAAATAATGAAGAAAAATGGTGGAAAAACGAGAAATAAAAAACCGGAGAGTCAAAATGTGTTAAAATCATAAAAAACATCAAAAGTATGTTATTTGTACACTTCATATCCAAATAAATTAATACATAGATAATAAAATAAAATAAATTTCAACACAAAATCGTTCACATAATTATACATAAAATTATGGAAGCGTTAAAAAATTGATGAAAACCTGAATTTCATGATCGATTTGGAATCTTAATGTAATGTAGATTATGGAAAATAGATATTAATATCCATCTTGTATATCAAATCATTTATCCATGTTCCTAATCATCTGAATTATTTTCATACATTTTCCGTCATATGTTCCCGAGATATAACCATTTAAGCAAAAAATGACGTTTTTGTGTATAACAAAGAAGGGAATAACCTATACAAATTTTCAGGTTGGACAAGTTAAGTAATTTTATGCTCTTTCAAATGCATTTTTGCCGGAACGATGATATTATTTCTAATGTATTAAAATACCCGAAAATCTAAAACCTAAATATCGAAAAATCTCTTTAAAAATAAAAAAAGAATTGATAAATAAAAGAAAAATTATTGTGCCGTCTTCCTTTAAGAAAAACAAAAAAATGAACCCTGAAACATTACGTTTCACCGTAAATATGCAGAGTAATGCTGATATATGTCCACACACACACACACACACACGCACGCACGCACACACACACATACACACACACACATACTCGCACGCACGCACGCACGCACGCACGCACACACACAAACACACACACACACACACACGCACACATACACATACATACATACAGACATCCATACAGACATCCGTACAGATATTTTCTAAAAATAGTTAATTTTAATTTCTTAAGTCTCACAACATGTTTCTAACATGTTATTAACAAAACTTTTTTTACTATCACAGAGAATCCTCTTTGAGGAAGCAATTTTAAATCGGTCTAACTATCTCTGAGTAATGTAAACATACATAAGAAAAAAAGAAAAACATACGAACAAGATCTATGGAGTTGACTTAAGAAAATCAGACTTAAGCTTATTTTTTACAGATAGTTTGATATTTTGCATTTCAAAAACCTTTTATCATAAGAGTTTTCTAATGCTACTAATATTTCTTGTATAGCTTGGAGAATATGAAAACGTGTACTTATTAACACTTCAGCTGGTTCATGAAGACAATCAGTTTTTCAATTTTTATTTTTATAAAAATGTATTGTCTATTATAAAAATGTATGATTATAGAAATGTACCAGTTCCACATTAGCCTACTTGTTAATTGTTTAACTAATAAGGGGAGACCACGGAGTCCGGGTCTTGGATTTTGATGGAACTTTGGGGATCGGCTTTTGGAACCTAAAAATGAATCACAGTACCGGTAGTTTTATCCAATGGGTCTTTAAATCTGAGATAGTGCAAAAAACATTAGCATTGCTCATATGGGCAATGCTAAAAATCGAATATAGATATATATATATATATATATATATATACATATTATCAACGTTACTTAAATACGCCGTATCTACCGTACAAAGGCCCATGGGATAGAAACACGAGTATTGGGCTTCATTTTTAGGTATCAGAAAACGATCCATAAAGTTTCATCAAAAGCGGTGACCCGGACTCCTTGGTTCCTCCTTGTAATCATTTCCCAGTTCACTCGCCACGGACGAAGTGTCTGGTTTTTGTGGTCCTTTTTAGTCTGTCTCTCTGTCTGTCTGTTAGTCAGTTATTCGATAGTCTTTTAAATAAATAATGGCTGTCTCGCTTTATGTGTATCTGCGTGTGCGTGAGCGTGTGCGTATGCGTGTATGTATATGTGTGTGTGTCTGTGTGTGAGTGTGCGTGTGCGTGTGTGTGTACGTGTGTGTGTATGCATGTGTATGTGTGTGTTAGTAACCCTATATTTCAGGTAAATATAGTCTTTGTTTGGCATACATTTAAAATATTAATCCAATTTTTATTCGTAGTTATCTGATCGGCCATCTATCTCTTCATTGCTTATTGCTGCGTCAGAAATTATATTTTGATAAGTTGAAGAAACTATCATAGTATTCAAGTTATGGTGTCGCCAATACGATAAATACTAGATCACGGAAGCCATATGGAAACAGTAACCAACAATCGTGCCCCTACTTTACATTAGCAATACCACTTAAACTATGGATTATATCCGTTTTCGTATTGTAACTAAAGATTATATGTCTTAGAAGGAAGATCTCTTGACTGAATCTGAACTTGAATAATCTACCGAAATATCGTATAAATTGTATGAACCGTCTTCATTTAAATGTTATTCGGTATAATAACGTGCTTCCTTCAGTTGATAACTGCCCAGTGTTAGCAATCGTAATTCGTCCATTGTTAATTTCGTAAAATCTTGCATAGTATTGACTTCAACTTTCTGCCATACAACCCTTTTGCGAGCTCAACTCCCTTCCTCTACTCTCCTTCGTAAAGTATTTTGTTTCGAAACTAAAGAAAGCTTCCGTTCTGCAATTGTATCATCATCCTCGATAGTTTGGAAAAACGAAGGACAAAAAGTATTGCACACTGCGCATACTATGCGTTCATAATCTCCAATACAAGATATTTGAGAGTTAGGAATTATATTATCTAGTGCTTTCCACTTTTTAATCCTTCCATTGCCGGACTCTACTACCCATTGCAATCGCATTACGAGATGTGATTCATTATCTTCTATGTCGGTATGCTGAGTACGTTCATATAAAAAAATGTAACATCTTACAAATCAAGCCCAATTTTTCCAGAAATATTACTGCATCTCTGAATCCGCGATCTACAATGATAATGTTCTCTTTGTGCAACCAATCACGAATCGAATTCAAAATTTTTTTCATGATACTAGTAACAATATTAGAGTCGTTATTCTTTGCATCAGAGTAATACGGTCCTAGAACATCAATTATATAGTCAATAGTAGTAAAAATTAACATCGGTTACACCAAATTCCTTCCTTTTTGAACAGAAAAACTTCGGCTTTGAAAAGTGTAGTTTGAACTCTTCTGTATAAAGATGCACGTACCCATCTGCCACAAGAATAACTTTATCTTCCGCAGAACAAAGAACTTTGGTCAATGTTGTTGTATGATTATTTATGACATCTTCACGGGTTATGTGTTCAAAACCTAAGTACTTCGGATCAAAAGAAGTGATTAAAGCTGCTCGAGCTAAGTGTACAGCTAAACGAACACTCTTTTTGGGGAGACGGAATAAAGTTAATAATATTGAATAATATAGCTCTGTTCTTAATTTAGTTAGTAAAATACCTAAACAGGTTCTGTTACTTCTAATAGTGGTAGATCTAATTATACCTTTTATGCATGATAAAACTATTTCAAATTGAATCTTTGAAATTCCTGTTAAACAATAATAATCTCTATCTGTCATCCTGCCAGACGTATCAAAGTCTAAATAATTCTTTTGAGCTAATAAACGTAATTTACTTATAAGGTTGACTATATCCGATGCACTCAGAGTCGTCAAATCAGAAGCTATTGTAATTTTTTTGATGCAGATTCTATTAAAACATTACCATCAAGATGCTTGGAACAACATTATGCACTTGAAGGTATCAATATACCTCTTTTGACAAACGCATCATATCTGGCTTCTTCGGGAACAGCTTTTGGAAACTTACTTGATTTACAAACGATGCACTTTGAATGAGTCATCGCACAGCATTGAATTTATAAATCAATCTCATCGCTATCATTAGATTCATTGCCCTCTTATGACTGATGATCACTATTATTGCCGGAAGTGCTTGCTAAAGGAAAAGATGAATAGAGTTCTGTTTCTCGATCAATATTAAGTTAATCTCTATAACCATATTAAGACTAACATCTTCTGTCAAATACAAAGCGTCATTGTTAGTGATACATCGAGCATCTTTGGATTCATATCTGTTTTTTCAACAAACGTAAACAAAATAATTATTTTTTGAAGAGCTTGGAATTTGAAGCGTGTTCAAAGTATGTGAATATACAGTTTGTTGTATTTCCTGTGCGTTTTCTTTTATTTTTGAAATTTCGTATCTGCAGCCGTTACATGCATAGCTGTATTTAACCTCCATCTCTATATTGCTTTTTACCTTTAATACGAGATGAAGCTTAGTATGTGGCAACTGAATCTTGTAATTTAATTTTCTTGTCCGGTATACCATCTTGTTCATCCATTTTTTAAAAATATTATAAGAATATAAGAAGGATTGATGATAACCAAGTAAGGGATGTGTAAATATTCTTTCTTCTTCAGAAAATGTATCCAAAAGATTTTATCAATTCTATGCTGCGAATTATATATTCAAGAATATCACTTGCTTATCCAATATTTGCTTACCTCTGATATTATTTGTTTACCCAATCTCACAGGACTATAGTATTAGGGCATATTTATTACCCAATCTCACAGGACTATATATAGTATTAGCGCAGGTTTAGTATTATACTATTGTAATAAGTCTATTAAATATCAGTATTGTATTCTATAGTATTGTAAACACAGAAAATTGTAACATAAAAAAGGTGCAACGTAAATAATGGTGCGTAAAATTGGCGAAAGTAAATTACAAATTACACTCAGGAGCCAAATATATGAATATTTTAGTCTTATGAACGCTAAGCATTAAAGGTATATTATTATTAATGAAATTCCTTAAATACAAGAATTAAAGTAATAGAGTTTCTCTACTATCGATTAAAGAATAGTCTATTTATTTGGCATAAGTAGCTTTACGGTTAAGAGCAAAAATGTGTTCGAAATGTAACATTTCCTACATGAAAATAGCTTACTTCTTATTATATATCCCAATAACTTAGCATTAAATATAAATTTAATTCCGTGCATGTAGTTACCATAAGGAGTCAAATATTTTTGAAAGTGTCCGAATACAGGACAATTATAATACATTTTGCGATTCTATTCTTTAATAAAGTAGTTAGTTAGTAGTTAGAATTAATGTTGGTACAAAAGCCACTTTATGAGCTGCAAAATTACAAGGGTACTCGGCACGGTTTTAGTGTTGAATACTTCTTTTTAATAAGATTAAAATATCATAGTTTCGTTACCGAAACTTAATGACAACCTCTCAAGAGAAATGTATTTATTGGTATTTAAGGTAAAAAGTCTGTTTAAAAAATTATTTTGACCTTCACTGAAATTGCTGGTCGATAATATTTTCTGTCTAAAGCTACTTTTCGTGATAAGAAATAATATGCCAGTGCGGCTTTAGCAAGGGTCATTGAATACCTGTTAAAGCTAAATCTCGTCACTTTACTACAAACGAGATATCAAAGTGTTATTATCGGGGTTTTATATTATCCTTTCATAAAAAAAATATTTTGCCAAAATTAAGGTTACAAATAGATAAAAATCCGTGTCTTGCCCCTAGTGCAGGTTTTCATCCGTACGCATTTTTTCTAAAGCTAAGTCCACACTAAAAACGACATATCAGAGTATCATTAGCGGGGCTTTAAAATAACTTGTTGTAAAATTCAAAATAATGATTTCTAAGGGGGAACATCGGTAAAATTCACATACTCGCTCTTAAGCTTATACTAACGCTGACTCACTCAGAAACTGACTTATTCATGCAGTAACTCATCCAATCACTTACTTACGCAGTGTCTTATTCGTGCACTCATTAGCTGACACTGACTCACACGCTCACTCACGTACTTACTATATTAATTACTCACGTATACACTCACTCACTTGCTGATTATTTAAGCACTCACTCACTTGATCACTATTTCTCGAACTCATTCAGGCATTGACTCTTGCTTGGACTGACTTACACACTCACTCACTCACGCAGCCTTTTATACTCACTCACTTACATACTTACGTTCTCACTAACTTACACACTCGCTTTCAAGCATTGAGTCATCCAGACACTGTTTCGCTCGATCTTTCAGTTACTCATTCTGGCTTCCTTTTGCCATTATTCACTTCGCTGTATTTTCTCTATCTCCGTCTTTCATTTATCTACTACTCCTCAATCACTCCATTGTTTCTGTTACGCCCCCCACGATCCTTATCGTTACACGCTTGACTATATAAGCACTATCGTCTGCGTGATTCTACTTAACAGATTCAGTAAAATGCTTATATCATTGTTTTATTAAGAAAATTTACTCTCTTCATGTCTCATAATCCTTCTGTTTTCCAAAGCCCATCCTCTATATTCTTTTTATGCTCCCGTAACTCCCTCCCCTACATTGTCATTGATCCATTATGTACCATATCGCAGTACAGCATATCAATCTGTCTCTCTCGTTTTAAACATAAACAAAGAAAAATGGCGAATTAAAATTAAAAATTACCTGTAAAATATTTGATTAGATTTTACATAAATAGATTCAATTACTCTGAACTAATCATAATTTGTCTAATTGAGGTTCGAAAAAGTCATATTCTTTAAGTAATTTTCAACAAAATTATAATAACAATTTTTTACATACATTACTTTTGATAATTGGCAACTGTGCATGCCTGTGTGCACGTAGTCACTATTGCACATGCCTGCATACACGAAGTCACTACTGCGCCCAACTGCGTATACGCACCTATGTGCACGTAGATACTGATCTCCAAGCATATACACATGAAGTCATTACTGTGCATGCATGTGTGCATGAAATGACTACTGCACATGCCTGCGTGTACGAAGTAACTTCTGTGCAGGCCTGTATGCACGCAATTACTACTGTATCTGGTGAACTATCGACGAAGCTTAGTAGATGTAAAAACGCTGCACTCCGGTTCGTTGAAGGAATAAGACGCTACGAGCATATCTCGCCCGTTCATAAAAAATATAACGTTATTTCTTATAAGAGTAGGAGTCGATTCTTTAAGTTGTGCCTATTGGGGTCTGTACTGCGTACTGGTACCCCCGCGTATTTAGAGGGAAACTTAAATTTCGGCCTGTAGACAAAGTGGGATCGAAGAGAGCGAGTGAATATGACCTAATTATTGAGCGCTGGAATACTGACTGCTTTGCGTCTTTATTTGAAATAGGCGTCGCCGGACTGTGGAACGAATTACCGCATGATCTGCGTATTTATTATAAAAGGCCGTGCTTCAAATTATTACTGTTACAAAAATATTACTATTACTTCATCTTGCCTCTTCCGATTAGCCATTGTAACACACTGCGTGTGTCATTTGCGTTACTTGTTGCGTTACATTATGTATAATCTACATTATACACACTATTATTTCAGCGATCTCTATATTATACATTTTTTTGTTTTTCTTCTTTGTATAAATCTTCTTTTTTTGTATTCACTTCGTACTTTGTTATATCATTTTTTACTTATTATTAATTTTTAGTGTATATTTTTGTTGTATATAATTTTACTTAATATTAGTTTTGTTCCTATATTTAAGGATTTATTCGCCAAATGTAGCGTGGGCCTGCGGGCCCGACTTCACTATGTACATACATTTAATGCTGTAAACTGTGTATAAAGTTGTGACTATTATGGACCATGAGTCTTTAGTCATTCAATAAACAATCAATCAATCAAAATCAATTTCTCTCTCTCTCTCTGAATGCGGTCAGTAGAAAGGTAAATAGGGCTCTGTATAGCTTAAAACTTTTCCGTTCAAGCACCACAGAGATACTGAGGAAGCAGCTGGCATGTGCACTGGTACTACCTCACTTAGATTATTGCTCAGTGGTTCTTCTTGATGTGTCAGGGGAGCTCCAGACACGACTACAACGTCTACAGAATGCATGTGTGAGATACATATGTGGTGTTAGGCGGGATGAGCATATCACCGCCTACAGGAAAAAACTGGACTGGTTAGATTTGAAGGTGAGGAGGGAGTATTTTATGGGGCTGCTGCTTTACAAAGCGGTTGTCATGCGGCAGCCACCGTATCTTACTGCCCTCTTTGAAAAAAACCAGGCCAGGACTTCAAGTAGGGGTAGTATGAAAGAGCTCTCGGTTCCGGGGTCGCGCACCGATAAGGGCCTTTTCTCATTCAGAGTTCAAGGTGCGCACCTCTGGAATTCGCTCCCGAGCAGTGTGAGGTGCCTGACATCTTTTTGTAAATTTAAAACGGCGTTTAGCAGGCACCTTAAGCAATTACATGGTGAAAAGTATGTTCAGAAATAAAAAATGAGTCGAGTATTTATTTAGGCTTTTTATTTATTTAAATTATTTATTTATTTAATTTATTTATTTATTAAAACTTATTTATTTAATTTATTTATTTATTAAAACTTATTTATTTATTTATTTAATTTATTTATTTATTTAAATTTATTTATTTATTTATTTAATTTAATTATTTATCTTGTTTATTTATTTATTCGACGTATTTATTTATTAATTTATTTATTTATTTATTAAATATGTTTAGTGTTAATTAGGTGTGAATGTATTTATTAGCGTGATTGTTAAAGTGTTTAGAATGAGTGTGTTTTAAATTTAGACGCGATAGTATACGCAAAGATTTAGCAAAGTATGTGTATGTATTCTTTTATATTTATATGTTATCTTTATTGTATTTATTTTTTATTCTATGTATTATTATTTTTTTTGACGAAGCGTTTTCTGTGATATTTGACTGTGACTAGTTCATTACATTTAAATTTTATAAACTGACGAACTGATAAAGTGAATTATTATTTTAATAAGAAATATGCAATAAGTGAAAGTTAAGATAACAATTATATTAATTATATTAAATCGACTGATATTTTTTAATTATAATTATAACTACATGTACATGAAATTGTAAGATTTTGTCTTCTGACGAATATAAAAGTATATCTATCTATCTATCTATCTCTCTCTCTCTATATATATATATATATATATATATATATATATCTGCTTTCTGCCTATACGCCGCTTCACAGGCAGCCCCTCCACTCGTTGTGTGGGACTTGTGGTAGTGTGGTTTTTCCTCCACTACTCTGTCATGCCCCCGCACTGAACTCTTTTCGACGAGCTGTGTATTACGTGTTCCCCTCAAACGGCGGAGAATCAGCGTCCCTGGTGGCGTCTCTCAAGATGGTGGCGGAGAGGCACTCTGAGGCGCACGGCGCGAGGATTCGAGCGGTAATGGCTTTCTTCTGCTCTCCGGCCGTGTACCCCACTCCTTCTCCGCTCTCGACTTCTGTAGCCACGCGCGGGCATGAGATGGCATCTCATGCTCCTTTCGCATCTTCTCGTTCTCGAATTATACACGGCTTGTTACATCCCCCTCTCAAATGATGCTTACTCCGGTAAGCAACTTCAGTCATCTGCTAATGACGACGCGAAAACGAACGAGGAGGTGGATATAGTTGAGGGAAAATCAAAGGGCACAGCTAACATCATCCTTTTTTACACATAATTTATTTGGGTTTTCCCATCATTCCTCCTTTTCGGATTCCCATTGCCTTCAGGGCTCTTCTACCCCTCCGTCAGGTCCGATCGAGGTGCTTGGCTGGTATTACCGATCACCCGGGGAATTGTGGGCACTGGTTTCTCCGATCTCGGCCTGGAGCCGGTGCAGCTCCTCGGCGGCTTTGGCTGCGGCCCTGGTGCAGGCTTCGAGCTCGCACACAGGTAGATCGCTTCCTTCTTACTGGTCCTATACTTGGACCATGAGTCGCGAGCTGCTACGAGGGCCCCCTCGATCCTGGCCCATTATTTCTGAATGGGCGGTGTCGAGTCGTTCGTCTGGGCTCCTCGCCTTGTGATAGAGGTTACTCGGCTCAAGGTTGGTCTCCGCTCGGCTCTGTTTGTGTGGCCATTTCGTGAGTGAGCTGTTTCAGCGGAGTGCCCCTCCCCCTTTGGAGGGTCCGCCGGCGCCTTGCATGAGCCACCGGTCCTTGGGACCCCGGGTGAGGCGCATCTACTCTCATCACAGTCCTCCTTCCACTCCTCGATGACCACTGCGTTTCTGGCCCTTTCCGTTCGGAGCTTCTCCTCCTCTTCTTCTCTACGCCGCTCGCTTAGGACGAGTAGGGCGACCGTTACTACACCGTCTACTTTGTTTTTCAACTGAAGCTGGAAGACCGCCTTCGCCACTTTATCGACGATTTCCTCCTGTAGTTCCACCTGGAATCAAAATATTCGGGTATGGTGCAATCGTTCTACGGGAGTGAATTTCTTCGGGTTCGTTGTGGGGATAATGGGGTTGGAAAACTCCGCTTGTTGCATTTGGTCGGACCCTTGGGCCGCTCACGCGGCCTCTTAGGGGGTGCGATCATCTCTCGCGATGTTTTTTTCCCGATGTGCGATCATCTCTCCCGCGGTCCTCACTACATATACCGCATTTCGTGGTCGCCCTCGCTTGGACTTCGGTGCGTCTCGCGTGACGTCTTCGGACGCCGGGTCCCCCACTGGGATCGTGGCATGCGCACATTCGCTCGACGCTGGAGGGTCATTCGTCTCCTGAGATTCCCTCGGGGGTCGAGACGGTTCGACATCTTCGCTTTCTGGAGTGTCTTATGGTTCATCCGATGGGTCTTCGCCGGGTATGAACGTCTTCAGATCTTTGGCCTGGACTACTTGTACAACTTGGCCCATGGGGCCGAAGAGCTTGTATTAGTTGGGCTCGTGGATCGCTATTATTATGAACTGTCCCGCATACTTGGGTGCCATTCAATCCGATGGGCGGTTTTTGAATCACTTTACACTGCTGGCAAACCATGCAGCCCGGACGTATTTCTGAATGTCTGCGTACATGTTCGACCAGAAGTACTGGTTTGCTACTTGAGCGTACGCATTTTCGCATTCGAGAGGTCCAGCAGTGGGGGTGTCGTGATTTTCCCGCATGATGGCGTGCCGGTGTTCAAGCGGAATTACCAGCTTCTAGGCGTCATCGTCGCTTATGTCCTCTCCGAGCTCTTCGCTGGGCTTGTAGTGGTATAGGATTCTTTCCAGGGTTCCTAACCGTTTTGTCGAGGATGGGTAGGCACCACTAATCTTTAGCACCCGCTGACCAACTCAGGGACCCGATGGATATCTCCTCTCCCTCGTACATCCTGGACAAAGCGTCTGGTACGTAGTTCAGTGCCCCCTTCTTTTGGATCACTTTATAGTCGTGACCTTGTATTCGTAACGTCCATCGCGCCAGACGGCCAGTGGGATTTTTCAGATTACACAGCCATGCCAGACTCAAGTGATCCGTCACCACTCGAAGGCAGTAACCCTCGATATAGGGGCGGAGCTTTTCGATGGCCCATACCAATGCCAAGTATTCATGCTCGGGTACGCTGTAGTTCCTCTCTGCCGAATTTAACGTCCGGCTGGCAAATTCAAGTACTCTTTTCCCTTCTGTCGTTTCCTGGAGGAGTACTGCACTGATCCCGGTGTTACTAGCTTCCGTGTTTGCCACGAACTGCGCCTCCGGCAAAGGACTCAGTAAAACGGGAGCTGAGGCGATGAGTGCCTTCGGTCTCTCAAATGTGTCGTGTTGGTCTTCTAGCCAATCATATTTTTTATCCTTCTTTAGAATACGAGTGAGAGGCTCAGCCAACGTTGCGTAGCCCTTCATGAACCTCCGGTATCATGAAGACATACCCAGAAAACGTATTAATTGTTTCAAGAACTTGGGCGCTGGGTATTTTATCACCAGTTCAATCTTTTTCGGATCTGGCTGGATCCCGTCCCGGTTTACTAGGACTCCCAAATATCTGACAGCGGACGTACAAAATATACATTTCTTCGGGTTAATGATTAGCCCCGCTGCTTTGAGCCTTTCGAGGTCTAGTTTCAGAAGTCGTCGGTATTCTTCGTAGGTTTCAGAGATTATGATGATATCATCTAGGTATGTGAGCACGTACGGCTCCAGGTCTGGACCGATCACCATGTCTATCAATCTCTGAAACGTTGCGTCCGCGTAGGATATACCAAAGGGCATGAATAGAAAATGGTACCATCCTTTACACGGTACTGTGAAGGCTGTGATTGGTCGTGACGATTTGCTCAGTGGTATCGATACCACACACTGATATCGATCGTCAATATACATTTTGCCGTCCTCAATTTCCGTAAGATATCTTGCATGAAGGGTAGAAGGTACGCGCCGGGCTTCGTCTATCTGTTGACCTTCTTGTAATCGACATAGAACCTGTCGGTGCCATCCTTCTTTTTCACCATCACCACTGGGCTCGACCAGCAACTATTAGATTATTCTACTATTCCTTGGTTCAACATCTCCTTCACTTGTTGGTGCATCTCCAGTTATAATTTCTCAGAAACCGGAAAATACCTCTGCTTAATCGACTTAGTCGATCCGACGTCGATATGATGTTCTATGTCACACATTTGGCCGCAGGTGTCTCCCTGGCCTTTCAATGCTTCGTATAGGAGAGTCTCCAGCTCCTCGCGTTGCGAGTCAGTGGCATCGGCGATAGCCGCTGCTGAGATGGCGGCAACGCTAGCCTCCAAGCTGGCCACCTTTAGCTGTATTCTAGGCTCTGTATAGCCCTGAACTTCTTCACGAAGTTCACTCCCACATAACATTCGTCATCGAGATGTGGGACGATACCCACTCGTACGTCGCGTGTTTCAACCGCAACTGTTATAGGGATCATGATGTGTCCGACTAACGGACGGAAGGTACCGTCCGATTATTTCACGCGTCCAGCGCATTACGTCGAAATGTCTCTCCCAAACGCGGTGACTATTTGTAACCCAACCGCCCCCATCACCGTACTGGATGCTCCATTGTCGTATAGGGCTCGGATCGTGAAGTATCCGTTTCCTATCTGGAGCCATCAGCGTGTCCCGTTTTCCTCTTTGTACGCCCGCTTATGCAGGTGCGTCGGCCGAGTTTCCTCTAATTGAATGGTTTTTAGGCCGCTGTGAAGATGTTTCGGAGCAAAGTGCCATAGCAAGCCGTTATAACTTTCATTATTATTTTGTGTGTTGCTCCCTTTGCATCTGTTTAACAATTCCATTCTTGACAAATCTGTATAAATTTGATGCAAAACTGCTATCAAAATATTTTCAAAGCAGCCTTCGAAGGTATTAATATGAAATGTTTTTGCTATATCCATCAAACCACAAAAAAGACTCAGACCTTCTCTGCCAATCCCTAAAAGCCGCATCACAAGCACTGCACGTCGATTAATATCATAGGCTTTTTCACTCGTCGGACCATGGATGCCCATGGAAAGTTCTCTTCCTACTCGAAGATCTGCGCACTGGGTCCTCTTTCGTGCCTTTTTGATTGTCGTAAGGACTTTTCTCACTCATTTTCACTTTACTTAGCTGCGATGCGCTCTAGACCTCTGCTCAAACTGAACTGAAGCGGACGTTTCGTGCGCGCCTGCGTTCGTATGATATCTCTACCTGCATCTTCTTGTAACGGTTTCGAACGAATGTATAGCTTAAATTACTTGTTTGGGAAACCATCCAGGTAGTTGCCTGGCCCGCTGTACAATGGGGACTCGATTTATGATGCCCTCGAAGCACAACAATGAGCAACGGTCAGCTCCGACTACATCCCCTCCCATTTCAAAAATATTTATGATACGATTATAAAACTTTGAAAACTTATTCTTCGAATAGCATACTATCGAATTAGGCAAACAAAAATTCGATTTTTTGAAAGTGAGAAAGTAGACTAGCCCCTTAAGGGACTAAAAAAAATTTTGAGAGCTCATTTTGATGAGTACTTTCATATATTAAATCGCCGGTAAAATCTCTGACATCAGTGCGCAATGTTAATTCAAAAAGTATTAGAATGACCCATATATATATACAAGTTGGAAGAAATTTACGACTACTTCGAGAAAACGTTCATCTTTTCGATATGTTTGACGAATAAAAAGAAAATTTTTTTTTCATTTTTACAATTTCTATATTTATATTTTTCTTTCTTTTTTACAAAGAAAATTAAATTTATTACTAGATATATCAATCGAACGGAAATTACATAAACTTAATGAAAATATATATACTTTCAACATATTTAATATATAAAATAAGAAAACCGCTGCTAATTCATTGGCACTTAGCTTCCTCAAATTAAATTAATTGTTCCAGTATGAAATTCTTTGTTCTAATAAATTAATTATAATTGCTATATCTCTTTCTCATTAATAGGTCAAAAAAGGTGTGCTTTATTATCATTGATGGATTGCAAAACATACTTTTTTACTCAAATTATAGAACAATAGGTAATCATCCGTATCATTGACAATATCAACCTAATAAGTTCTCACTAACTTTAGAACCCGTAATAAACAAAAGTTAGTGTTTTTATTATAATTTTCTATCATAAATATCTTGGAAAAAGTATATCTCCATTTTAAATAAATATAAAACATAAAATACCACGTTTTTGTATACATATTTAATCGGCAAAAATTTGTATGTACGACATTGTTGAAAAAAAATACAAACTTCTTTTAATAGTCCTTATAGGAATATTTGCTGCGAGTTACAGCTATATTCATCGACTTTAAATGCGCGAGCAACTTTTTGAAGTATGAAAAATAAGTTCGAGTAAAACGCATTTAAATATTCAGTTCTACATAAGAAGAAATGTTAATTATTTTCTTTGAATGGTTATAACTTTGTTGATGATGACATTTTTTTATTCTATCAGATCCCAAAATATTCTTATAACTGTTGAGCTTCATAAAGAGTCATCAAATTTTTTTCAATTTTTTGTTCAAACATCAGTGTAGACCCAACTTAAGAGGTCAAACCGGATTTCGGATTCGTATTCATAAGGAAGCGGGGTTGATCGGAGGTCCCTGCCGGAGAAGTGTCAGTCCATCACTCAGGCTATGCCCATTATGTTTATACCCCTGAGTTTAAGGTCCCACCCTCAAGTACACTGCTAACAATGCCGATAAATCTGCAGATCAATGAGAACTTCATTGTCCGCAGTTTCTCTGGTACGATGTATTTATAGTCCCTTGAAAATTCGCTAATCTACATTATTGAATTTAAGCACTTTAACCACTTGCTGCGTGTTTTCGAACCAGGTGATGCGTTTTTCATGGCCACCGAGGTTTAAAGCATTTTTCAGAAATGTACTCATGAACTTAAGGAACTACATTTAAAACAAAATATTATTTTAATTGTTAGATATACATGTATTAATAATAGTAGTATTTTTATAGTATTTTCATATAATTATTATTGATATCTGTGTCTTTAACAATTGGAAATAATCTTTTTTAAAAATGTAGCTTCTTAAGTCCGTAAGTACACATTTGAAGAATACTTCAAAGCCTTGGTGACCATGAAAAATGAATCGGTTGATTAAAAAACACGCGGTAAGTGGTTAAAAAGGCTTAAATTCAATAATGCAGATTAGCGAAATTTCAAGGGGCTATAAAGACCAATTAGAGGGGTCTAATTTATTGCCAAATCATACATAATATACATATTTAAGATATGAAAACTTGCATCAACTAAGATTGTGTTAAAATATTTTTGCCGCCTATAAAATGGACAATGATTTTTACAGAATTTAACTCAGAATTTAACTTAACCCTTTAAGTTACTAACACGGAAAGAAAACCGCTATTAACTGCTTAAGCAGATTGCTTTCTTAAAAAGCTTTACATCATAGGTGAAAAAAAAATTGATAAAGTGGGCTTATGCTTTTGACACTGAAATTTGTATCGTATATTTTATGCATTTTTTAATTTTGGACTGCGTTCGTTATGATATTTATACTCGTATATCATATAGGTAAGTTTTATTTAAACTTGAAGCCACTGTTAAGTTTTATTTAAAAGTTGTTTGTCAACGCAATGATTTTGATAACCTCCTTTATTATTTTATATATATAAATATATATATATATATATATATATATATATATATGACGTACTACGTCAACCGGATCGCCCTCCTGTCCAAAATTCCTTTCGACCTAAAAATTTTTAAAAATATGGAAAATTTAGCATTTATGTACATTCAAATACCGAATGGCTATTTCTAACATTTCGTTTTGAGACAGAGCTGCACGTTCCCTAACCTTAAAGAAATACTACTTCACGTAATGATCAAGCTGTTAGAAATCACAGGACTTCCGAAAAACTCCAAGCAATGACTAATTTTATGTAATTTGAGCTGCTGAACACTAATCCAACCCCTTTTTTACCGATACCTCAAAGGTTCGTCCCTAACCTCAAAAATCACCCCAAAATTTCTGTTTCACGCGGTTGAGAGGTAGGTCATGTGATCTCCGTGCGGAAAATTATTGCCAGAGCGTATGTTTATGTATTTTGAGCTGCTGAACACAAATCGGACCCTCTTTCTTACCGATACCTCAAGCGTTGGTCCCCAACCTCAAAAAGACCCCAAAATTGCTGTTTCACGCGGTTGAGAGGTAGGTCCTGTGATCTACGTGAGGAAAACTATTGACAAAGCGTATTTTTTGTATCTTGAGCTGCTGAACACGAATCCGACCCTCTTTCTACCAATATCTCAAGCGTTTGTCCCTAACCTCAAAAAACACCCCAAAATTTCTGTTTAACGCAGTTGAGAGGTACGTCCTGTGATATACGTGAGGCAAATTATTGACAAAGCGTATTTTTATTTAATTTGGAGCTGCTGAGCACGAATCCGGCCCTCTTTTTTTACCGATACCGCGAGCGTACGTCCCTAACCTCAAAAATAAACCCAAAATTGCTGTTTCACGCGGTTCAGTGGGAGGTACTGCGATCTACGTGAGGAAAATTATTGACAGAGCGTATTTTTATGTATTTTGAGCTGCTGAACATGAATCCGACCCTCTTTTTTACGGGTACCGCAAGCGCTCGTTCCTAACCTCAGAAATACCCCAAAGTTGGTGTTTCCCCTCTTTTTATCAATAACTCCAGCGTTCATTCTCAACCTCAAAATAGACCCCAAAATTGCTGTTTCACGCGGTTGAGAGGTAGGTCCTGTGATCTACGAGATGGAAAGTATTGACAGAGCATATTTCTATTTATTTTGAGCTGCTGAACACGATTCCGACCCTCTTTTTTTACCGACACCGGAAGGGTTTGTCCCTAACCTCAAAAAATACCCCAAAATTGCTGTTTCACGCGGTTGAGTGGTAAGTACTGTGATCTACGTGAGGAAAATTATTGTCAGAGCGTATTTTTATGTATCTTGAGCGGCTGAACACGAATCCGACCCTTTTTTTACCAATACCTCAAGCGTTTATCCCCAACCTCAAAAAACACCCCATAATTGCTGGATCACGTGGTTAAGAGGTAGGTCCTGTGATCTACGTGAGGGACATTATTGACAGAGCGTATTTTTATGCATCATGAGCTGCTGAACTCGAATCCGACCCTCTTTTTTACCGATATCTGAAGCTTTTGCCCCTAACCTAAAAAAACACCCTGAAATTGCTGTTTCACGCGTTTGAGTGGTAGGTACTGTGATCTACGTAAGGAAAATTATTGACAGAACGTATTTTTATGTATTTTGAGCTGCTGAACATGAATCCGACCCTCTTTTTTACGGGTACCGCAAGCGTTCGGCCCTAACCTCAGAAATACCCCAAAGTTGGTGTTTCCCCTCTATTTATCAATAACTCCAGCGTTCATCCTCGTCCTCAAAATAGACCCCAAAATTGCTGTTTCACGCGGTTGAGAGGTAGGTCCTGTGATCTACGTCAGGAAAATTATTCACAGAGCGTACTTTTATATATTTTGAGCTGCTGAACACGAATCCGACCCTCTTTTTATCAATACCTCCAGCGTTCATCCCCAACCAATAAAAACACCCCAAAATTGCTGTTTCACGCGGTTGAGAGGTAGGTCCTGTGATCTACGAGATGGAAAGTATTGACAGAGCATATTTCTATTTATTTTGAGCTGCTGAACACGATTCCGACCCTCTTTTTTTACCGATTCCGGAAGGGTTTGTCCCTAACCTCAAAAAATACCCCAAAACTGCTGTTTCACGCGGTTGAGTGGTAAGTACTGTGATCTACGTGAGGAAAATTATTGTCAGAGCGTATTTTTATGTATCTTGAGCGGCTGAACACGAATCCAACCCTTTTTTTTACCAATACCTCAAGCGTTTCCTCAACCTCAAAAAACACCCCAAAATTGCTGTTTCACGCGTTTGAGTGGTAGGTACTGTGATCTACGAAAGGAAAATTATTGACAGAACGTATTTTTATGTATTTTGAGCTGCTGAACATGAATCCGACCCTCTTTTTTACGGGTACCGCAAGCGTTCGTCCCTAACCTCAGAAATACCCCAAAGTTGGTGTTTCCCCTCTTTTTATCAATAACTCCAGCGTTCATCCTCGTCCTCAAAATAGACCCAAAAATTGCTGTTTCACGCGGTTGAGAGGTAGGTCCTGTGATCTACGTCAGGAAAATTATTCACAGAGCGTACTTTTATATATTTTGAGCTGCTGAACACGAATCCGACCCTCTTTTTATCAATACCTCCAGCGTTCATCCCCAACCAATAAAAACACCCCAAAATTGCTGTTTCACGCGGTTGAGAGTTAGGTCCTGTGATCTACGAGATGGAAAGTATTGACAGAGCATATTTCTATTTATTTTGAGCTGCTGAACACGATTCCGACCCTCTTTTTTTACCGATTCCGGAAGGGTTTGTCCCTAACCTCAAAAAATACCCCAAAACTGCTGTTTCACGCGGTTGAGTGGTAAGTACTGTGATCTACGTGAGGAAAATTATTGTCAGAGCGTATTTTTATGTATCTTGAGCGGCTGAACACGAATCCAACCCTTTTTTTTACCAATACCTCAAGCGTTTCCTCAACCTCAAAAAACACCCCAAAATTGCTGTTTCACGCGTTTGAGTGGTAGGTACTGTGATCTACGAAAGGAAAATTATTGACAGAACGTATTTTTATGTATTTTGAGCTGCTGAACATGAATCCGACCCTCTTTTTTACGGGTACCGCAAGCGTTCGTCCCTAACCTCAGAAATACCCCAAAGTTGGTGTTTCCCCTCTTTTTATCAATAACTCCAGCGTTCATCCTCGTCCTCAAAATAGACCCAAAAATTGCTGTTTCACGCGGTTGAGAGGTAGGTCCTGTGATCTACGTCAGGAAAATTATTCACAGAGCGTACTTTTATATATTTTGAGCTGCTGAACACGAATCCGACCCTCTTTTTATCAATACCTCCAGCGTTCATCCCCAACCAATAAAAACACCCCAAAATTGCTGTTTCACGCGGTTGAGAGTTAGGTCCTGTGATCTACGAGATGGAAAGTATTGACAGAGCATATTTCTATTTATTTTGAGCTGCTGAACACGATTCCGACCCTCTTTTTTTACCGATACCGGAAGGGTTTGTCCCTAACCTCAAAAAATACCCCAAAATTGCTGTTTCACGCGGTTGAGTGGTAAGTACTGTGATCTACGTGAGGAAAATTATTGTCAGAGCGTATTTTTATGTATCTTGAGCGGCTGAACACGAATCCGACCCTTTTTTTTACCAACACCTCAAGCGTTTATCCCCAACCTCAAAAAACACCCCATAATTGCTGGATCACGTGGTTAAGAGGTAGGTCCTGTGATCTACGTGAGGGACATTATTGACAGAGCGTATTTTTATGCATCATGAGCTGCTGAACTCGAATCCAACCCTCTTTTTTACCGACATCTGAAGCTTTTGACCCTAACCTAAAAAAACACCCTGAAATTGCTGTTTCACGCATTTGAGTGGTAGGTACTGTGATCTACGTAAGGAAAATTATTGACAGAATGTATTTTTATGTATTTTGAGCTGCTGAACACAAATCCGACCCTCTTTTTATCAATACCTGCAGCGTTCATCCTCAAACTCAAAAAACACCCCAAAATTGCTGTTTCGTGCGGTTGAGAGTTAGGTCCTGTGATCTACGTGAGGGAAATTATTGACAGAGCGTATTTTTATGCATCTTGAGCTGCTGAACACGAATCCGACCCTCTTTTTTACCGATATCTCAAGCGTTTGCCCCTAACAAAAAAAAAACACTCCAAACGCGGTAGAAAACGTATGTCTATTGAGGAACATTATCGACGGAAATTATTTTTATGAATTTTCAGTCGCTGAATATTAACACGAAGCTAAATTTTATTTATTTCCTTCTACTCAAGTATATTTAATTAAAAAAACTGCGTACTGCTATATAGTTATTATGCAAATTTTGTTATTGATTCCTATGAACGCTGTCTGCGTTTTACAGGGTTGAGACTGTCTTTATTACAAAGCCCGCATTAGTTTTCTTTTTTGTTTTTTTGGAAATTATAATTTTTTTATAGTTTTTAATTTTTTAATGATTGTCATTTTTGGTATATTTGTATTATTTTGTTTAACATTTTTAAAATTCAATATTAATATTGTATTATTGATAATGGATTTGGTGCATTACAGTGTCTAAACACAGTATTTTTTTTGTCGGGAGAAACTAAAAACGCGAGTCCTTCTCAAAATTTTTGTAATAGATGGTGCAGTTCAGAATCTTTTCTTTAGTGATCTTGATGTTTTCTCATAATCTTTTTGAGAGTAGTGAAAGAATGTTATAGTTTGGAACTTTTGTCTCGCAGGTATTTATTTCTTTGGAATCCTACGGTCAGTACACAAATCGATTAATCAGTATACGCTTAACAGATATGGTGGAGAAGGACCAAAAAAGTTTTTAGCATGCATAAATTAAAGGTAATACTATCTAATTGTTTAGGTTTTAAAAGAGCTTGGTTCCCTTAATTATATATACTCAACTAATAGAAACCAAATAAAATTAGAGTCGTGTTCGTGTTTAGCGGCTCAGAATTCATAAAAATACTCTCTGTTAATAATTTTCCTCCCGTAGATCACAATACCTACCTCTCAACCGATGAAACCGCAATTTTGGGGTGTTTTTTGAGGTTAGGGTCGAACGCTTGAGGTATCGGTAAAAAAGAGGGTCAGATTCAAGTTCAGCAGCTCAAAATATATAAAAGTACGCTCTATGAATAATTTTCCTCACGTAGACCACAGGTCCTACCTCTCAACCGCGGGAAACAGCAACTTTAGGGTATTTTTTGAGTTTAGGGACGAGTGCTTGATGTATTGGTAAAAAAGAGTGTCGGATTCGAGTTCAGCAGCTCAGTATACATAAAAATAGTCGTTGCTTGGAATATATCGGAACTCCTCTGATTTCTAACAGCTTTATCATTTCGTAAAGTAGTATTACTTTAAGGTTAGGGAACGTGCTGCTCCACCTGAAAACGAAATTTTAAAAATAGCTATGCTCTAATCAAAAGTACATAAAAAATTCTAAATTTTCCATATTTTTAAAAATTTGTAGGTCGAAAGGAATTTTGGGTAGGGCGGTGTTCCCGTTGACGTGGGACGTCATATATATATATATATATATATATATATATATATATATATATATATATATATATATATATATATATATATATATATATATATATATAACCATGTTAATATATGTGTATAGATATGTGTGTCTATATATTATATATGTATTATATATACGTTATATATATGTTATATATATTATATTAATATATTATATTGCATTGGTATTTAGTTCTAACCTATATTCAAAATTTCAAGTCCCAATTCCATCCACAAGTGCATTCAAAATCGAGTACAAAATTCCACCCAGACAGACAGACAAAATACCGTGTTAACCCATTAAGGACGAGAAATATAGATTTATTTGTTAATTTTCGAGCTTCATTCTTAACAGGAAGAAAAATAATATTGACTCCAAAATCACGTATTCCGCTATTTTTGGGTATGCTCTTTCGATTAGTGAGGTTTAATTTGCATTTTGATGTCTCCACAAACCAACATGGAGGATTTTAAATAAAAAATTACTGAAAAATTGAAACTTTTTTTTCATGATTTTTTTTCGTGTTGAAAAAGTACTAGACATGATTCCGGATTTCAACCAAAAGTGCACAAAATAGTTTAACTTGATGAGCGAATTTTTTTTGGTTCCAAATTATCCTAACCTCTCCAAAAGGCATTATATTCACGGAAAGAACATAGAATGATAAAAATATATGAACCGTTCGAAAAAAGCTTAGATTTTTCTGAAAATTGGTATGCATGGGTTTTCGAGGTCGCTGATCACCGTTTCGTCATCAGATTTTTCAAATTCAAAATGTGGGATCCAATATGGCGGTCAAAAGTTCGGACAAAGCTTAGATTTCGCTGAAAATCGGTAGGCATGGATTGGGTTGGATTTAAGGTCGCTGGTCAGGATTTCGCTATCAGATTTTCAAAATTCAAAATGACGGGTCCAATATGGCTGTCGAAAGTTAAAAAAAAAGCTTAGATTTTTCTGAAAATCGGTGTACAGGATTCTTCTGTCAGGAAGGTTAGTATTTTCGTTCGTTAGCCATTACTTATGAACATTATCTAACTCTACATACGTGGAGGTAGACGAAAAAGAGTCTCTTTTATATTTTTTGTTATTTTTTATTTAAAATTTATTTGGGTTTTTTGATTTTTTTCATTTAATTCCATTCATTTTGTGTATTCTTTTCCATTCATCTCATTGTTTAATTTTTCAAATCAATTCCATGATATGTTATGAGACAGTCCTTACAGTAATATAAATCACAGGTATTACAATACTTATACGTTCGAATCACAGATTTAGAGAAGAACATTTCTTCTGGGAGGTTTTACGACAAAACACGTGCGATTTTCGATAACGTTGTTTTCCAATATCACAATAATGCCTTGTGATACTCAAAGCAAAGTAGTCGATTCAATTTTTTTTTGTTGGAACTAGGTATATTGTATATCACAAGTGCATTTGTGATTGCAGTTTGAATTAGTCTTAGAAAAACTACCCATGTCCATTTTTTAGCCCGTATACATGGCAGAAACCTGGGGGCTAAAGCTCTGCCCCACGGGGAGCGGAAAGCGGGGGGACGGGCTCCCTCCTGATCCGCCGGACCCTATAAACGGGTAATCGCGTCGGAAGGTGGGGGACTGAGTATCCTGACGGTCGGGGCTGCGTGGGCGCGGGTGGGCGGGGATCGTTAAGTCGATCTCGGTCGATCCGGGTCTGCTAGGTCCTAGCCTAGGCAGGGTCGAACCTCGCTTGGGTTCTCTCGGTGTGTCAGGGCCCTCTAAACCCCTCGGGTGGGGGCGGGGCATCACCTTAGCCCCGGCCCGGTGGACTTAGGGAAGCCCAGCGGATTCGAGTGACAAAGAAACAACCCTCCAACCTGAGCTAGGTGAGGCCTGGTTGGGGTATACTCACCACCGCGCGTACTCTGGCGGAAGACGCGCGGGTTACACACAAGCAAACTGCACAACACGTAGTACACAAACACTCACACACAGCGGAACATCCTGCGCTTGGTGTCAGGTGCAGCGCGGATCTCGGATGGGTGTCCATTCGGGTCCGACAGAGGGTACAGCTTAAAAACTGGGGACGACACACCCAGGCTGCCGGATAGTACAGGGGCCCGGTGATATCTAGCCCATTGATCTGGCTGCCCCATCAACCGGCGAAAATCTCCCCGGGTGCAGTAGTGCTGGATGGCGACCAGATAGGGCCATGCTGTGCTGGGCGGGAGGGGGGCGGGGCTCTGCCGAGGCCATTGCCGGGCGCGGCGGGCACCTGGATGAGGACACGGGCTGCACCTCCGACTACTGAGCGACAGCCTGACCTCCGACCACAATACACTTTGCATTTCCCTCCGCCACCACCCACCCTATGAAAATGAGTAAAAATAATATAAACGACGAAAATGTGTCACAACAGATCGGGCTCCCTAGCCCAAATCAAAAAGGTAGCGATGGCGATACCGTTCGGGCGACCGACCTGTTACTACAGGCTGGCAATACCGACGGGATCCCAGGCAAAATTGAATCGGTAGAAGAGGGGGCTTTGAGTTCTGTAGCACCCTGTGACGAGGTAGGGCATAGCGAGATTCGGGCGCGCGGCCCTCAGGCTGCCAATACCGGAATCGCCATTCCCGAATCCATCAAGGGTGCACCAGGCTCAAAGCAGGTAAATAGGAAGAACAAAAATAAAAAGAAACAGTTGGGTTCAGAGTGGAGGAAATGACGATGGGATACCTGCAGAGGCTTGGTGACTACTTCCGAGCCCACGGCCGTTGACACTACTCCGAACAAAAGACCTCACTCGGACAGTTCAACCCCGAGGAGTGTTAAGAAGGCTAATAAGTAGGAGCCGAAGGTACCTCTGAACTACAGTAGGGCGACGGCCAACGATATGAAGATGGCCGTCATCCCTGCAGAGTATCCAGAGGTACGGCTGGACGAGGCGCAAGCTGGAAGCATAGTGGCGGCCCTGGAAAATGCCATTGACGAGTTTCAGGGAGACGCTGTTCCTCTGTTCAGGGATAACTGGCTGCTGAGAGGCGCGCAAGTTTTCTACTGTAACGGACAGGCAGACAAAGACTGGCTTTGTCAGAATGCGCCAAAGTGGGAACCTTGGCAGGGGGCTCGACTCGAAGTTATCGAGGCGAGCAAACTGCTCAGGTTGTCAAAGGCTACGATTTTTGTCCCCGGAAATCACAACTCCGAGGTCATAATGAAACGCCTGGCAAAACAAAATCCTGACCTTAAAGTGGCAACATGGAAGGTCTTCAGTACCAAGGTAGTTGAGGACGCTATTAAGAAAACGACGGAGACCGCGGTTAACGTTCTCCTAGAGGAGTCAGAGGTCGCAGCTCTGAAGAGACTCGACTTCAGGCCTTTCTGCGGAGCGGCTCGAGCACATTGCTCGATGTGGTCGACCAAAGACAATAAGAAACAGGTGGAACCTCCAGAGGTAAGGGAGGAGATCCTAGAGGTGGACCGAACACCCGGGGAAATGGGATGACCTTCTGCTTCCAATGAATAAGGGGGGCTTAAGGGGCGCGAGGCGTGGGAGAGACACAGGTTCGGTCAATCTGACACGATCCATTATCTCTTTCACGCAGATTAACTTGCATCACTGCAAAAACGCATCGGCGATTTTGGCTAAGCGTATGGCGGAGGTGCACACAGGTATAGCACTAATCCAAGAACCTTGGATTAGTAAGGGTAGAATTGCAGGATTGGGGGGCGGCGGTTGGCTTTTCCATGGAAGCGAGGGTCACCCTAGAACCTGCATCTTAGTAAAAGGTATGAAATGTGAGCCCTGGCTAAGGTTCTGCGGGAAGGACCTCACCACGGTTGTAATCACAGTAAAGTGGAAAAATGGCATCGAAAGGGAGATAGTAGTAGGTGCTGCCTACTTCCCATACGACTCTGAAGCGGGACCACCTCCCAAAAAAGTAAAGGACCTCATTTCAGTGTGCGAACAGGAAAAGAAGAACCTACTTCTAGGCTGTGATGCCAATGCGCACCACATAGTCTGGGATAGTTCGGATTGTAACAAAAGGGGAGAAACTCTCCTGGATTACTTAGCGGGTACGGAACTAGACCTCCTCAATAGGGGTCGAGAACCGACCTTTAGAAATGCAGCTCGTCAAGAGGTGATTGACATCACTCTGGTCTCCAGGAGATTGGACAGGCTGGTCTCAGGCTGGAGAGTCTCTGATGAGGTCTCTATGTCGGATCACAGCCATATTCTCTTCGAAATCAGAGAGATTCAGGAGGTACGAAGTCAATGGAGAAACCCTAGGCGAACGAACTGGGAAGGTTATGTAAGTGATTTGTCAGTAAATCTGACGACTCTCACGGATAAGTATACCTCGACAGAGGTTATCGACAAAAATTGCGAGCGTATACAAGACGCAATTATTGGGGCCTACGAGAAGAATTGTCGCCTTCGCGACAAGACTTCACCCAATCAGACGGCCTGGTGGAATCCAGAACTGGAAGCCACGCGAGAGCGAGTTAGGAAGCTGTATAACAGATCAAAGAGAACAAAGAGCCACAAAGACCTGATGGCCTTTAGATTCGCTCAAAGAGAGTATAAAGAAGAAATAGCGTTGGCAAGGCGAGAAGGGTGGAAGAAGCACTGTGAGCAAATGAACACTTGTTCGGAAACGGCTAAACTGTGTCGTATCCTGGCTCATGGGAACAGAAACCACTCGGGTTCCATTAGGCTCCCGTCAGGGGAGTGGGCGGCGAGCGGAGACGAAGCTCTGGACTCCTTGCTCTGGGCCCACTTCCCAGAATGGAGGCCAGCCCATTACTGCCAGATGTGACCGATACTGGAGCCCTTGACTCACTGAACGCTGAGCGTTCGGTGGCTCATAGGATAATACAGAGCGAAAAAATTAGATGGGCTATAGGGACTTTTGAACCCTATAAAGCAGCAGGGGAGGATGGCATTTTGCAGCACTCTTGCAGAAAGGAATGGAGGTGCTCTTAGCACCCCTGAGTGATCTATTTAAGGCATGCTTAATCTTGGGTTACATACCTCAGAAATGGAGGATAGCCAAAGTGGTGTTTTTACCAAAACCCAGTAAACCCACCCACGAGGTAGCCAAAGACTATAGGCCAATTAGCCTTACGTCTTTTGCTCTCAAAACATTGGAAAGACTGGTAGATCGTGATGTCAGGGATAATGCTCTAGCGGCTCTGCCGCTGCACCCCAGACAGCATGCTTATCAGGCAGGGAAATCGGTGGATTCGGCTCTCAAAGAAGCTGTTAACCACATCAGAAAGGGAATGAAAAACAAAGGCATGGTGTTGGGAGCTCTGCTAGACATAGAGGGAGCATTCAACTTCACCACCACGGAAAGTGTTTGCCAAGGTGCCACTAAACACGGGATAGACAACTCCATTATCAGATGGATTAAGCAGTTACTAAACAACCGGGTGATCAAGGCCTACTGGGGTTCCTCGATCAGGCAAAGAGCTGTGAAAAGGGGGTGTCCACAAGGGGGGGGGGGGGTAATGTCTCCAACCTTCTGGTCGCTCACGATCGACAGTCTCATTAAAGCACTAAACGAAGCGGGATTTTATGCGCATGCGTACGCGGATGACATTCTCATACTGATCATGGCGGATGATGAGATTATCTTAGCAGAACTCATGCAATAGGCTCTTTCGGTCGTTGAAGACTGGTGCAAAACGATGGGCTTATCCGTAAATCCATCTAAGACAGTACTAGTTAATTTCACAAACAGATATAAGGTTAAACCTCTCAAGGATATCTGTTTGTTTGGAGAGAAGCGCACCATCTCTAGGTCTGCCAAATACCTGGGAGTGACATTCGACAGCAAGCTGAAATGGGAGGAGCATATTCAGGAGAAATTTAAAAAATTTGTGAGTGCCTACTGGGCGTGTAGGCGAGTTTTCGGTATCAATTGGGAACTAAAACCCCCCATGATTCAATGGCTTTATACGGCAGTACTCAGACCTAGACTCCTACATGGCGCTATCGCCTGGTGGCCTAGGTGCTTGCTTAAAACGGGAAAGGAAATTCTGAACCGTATGCAGAACCTTATGCTAAGAGGTATTACGGGAGCAATGAAATCCACACCGCGAACGGCGATTGAAAGGCTCCTAGACATCCCACCCTTAGATCTGAAGGTTAGAACAGAGGCGTTTAGCGCCAATGTTCGTACATTGACGAAAACGGAACGGTGGGAACATTGGGATAAAGTCATACTTGAGGAAGCTGGCGTCGACCTCAAGTCATTTTCTAGAGACAGGATAACCCGGAAATTTAATTTCAGGAAGTCTTACGTTATAAAGCCTCTAACTAGAGAGGACTGGAAAAGTGGGTTCCAACACCCAACATCTTCCAATAGGGTTTGGTTCACAGATGGTTCAAAAAGCGAATCTGGAACTGGGGCGGCGGCCTGGCTAGCGGGAACATCCCGCGAACTAGTGTTCAGCCTCGATCCTCACGCGTCAATTTTCCAAGCAGAAGTAAGAGCAATCAGGGAAACGGTGGGTAGCATGTTAAGTGAAGAGCTGGAGAGCAGCGAAGTGGTTATCTATTCCGATAGCTCCGCGGCCCTCTCAGCGTTTGGCAAAGCGGAAGTAATCTCGATAGAGGTTTGGAAATGTGTGAAAGCGTTAAACAAGCTAACAGAGAATAACAAAGTGACCTTAGCTTGGGTTCCAGGACATGCTGGAGTCTTAGGCAACGAGAAGGCTGACCGGTTAGCAAAACGAGGGACGGCTGGGTGCCGAGCCACATATTGCAGGGTGGCTATACCAGAGAGCTCAATTAAGAGCTCTCTTAGAGCGTGGACCCGGAATAGATCTGACCGTATCTGGCGGGAATCATCGGGAATGAGACAGGCCAAAACTTTGCTAGGTAGCTCCTCACCGCCAATATGGAGCGGGGAGTTAATACTCCGCTCCAAAAGCTCAATAAGGGAAGTAATGGGCTGGTTTTCGGGGCACTGCAGGGTAGGCCACCATCTTTTTAACATGGGGCTGCAACGGCTTGATTTGTGCAAATGGTGCGGTCAGGAGGAGGAGACCTCGACCCACCTGCTCTGTTACTGCTCGGCTTGGGTAATAACTAGATGGAGGTGGCTTGAACTCTCCTTCATTAAACCAGAAGACTTGGGAACAATGAAGCTTTCATTGATCTGCAGGTTTATAGGCATAATTAGAAGTAGGATGGAGGGTGGGACCTAAAACCAAGGGGGATAAGCACAATGGGCATGGCCTGAGTGCTGGACCGGTACGTCCCCAAAAGAGGCCGCCAGTTTACCCCGCCCCTCTTACGAATCCGAATTACGAATACATGGCAGAACATTGTTACAATGACCTTGGTGCAGGTCGACTCCTCCCATGAAGATATTATAAATGTGGAAAGCTCTTGGAAAAGGTATTTCTATTCTCGACTTTTCTTTTGCACAGAAATTCTTTGATGGTAATAACGGAGTCACTCCTGTAGCTGAAGAAGCTATAGAAACTTGCTTGGAATCCATCACAGTCACATAATTTATCCAACTGTTCTGATCATACTTCGTAACGAATGTACCTCTAGGGGCTTCCTTGTCAATTGCATTCTTATCTGATATTCTGTTATCTCTTATGGTACCTGTAGATTTCAATTCTAATTTTTTCAAATGTAAGATGAGATCTAAGTTAGTGAAGAAATTATCAAAGTAGAGATGAAACTTTAGAAGTTCAAGAGAGGGTATCATTTTGAAAAATGAATGTAACACATTTATCATTTCTTTAGCACCAAGAGCACATTTATTCAACTTTTCTACTTTAGGCCTCTTCCCACAGTAAATGTCGAGACCAAATAAATATCCATCAGCTGAACAGAGTCCCCAAAACTTTATACCAAATCGTATGGGTTTACCTCGAATGAATTGTTTCAAACTCGTTCTGGCATATGATTTGGCCATCATCTCATCAATGGACAAGGCAGATTCAAAGAACCCAAACTTTTGAATACTTTTACGAAATATGTTCAATAAATTTCAAACTCGACATGCTTTATCATATTTATTTTCATTAGTAGGTTTTGAGTACTTTATTTTCGATTTTATTTTCATAAAAGTATTACGTCGCATAGCAGATCGAACGATGTCACAAAACAGGAGTGGGTCAAGTGACCAATAATGCTTCTGAGATTTGCGTTCGTTGAAACTGGATAGAATCAGTATTCCTATGAAGGTATTCAAGTCATCTAGAGTAAGAGCATATCCATTTTTATTTGTCGCTTCCACTATATAATTTTTCATATCATCTGAGAAAAATTGTTCAAATAGCTGAACATGTGAAGAATTAGAAATTGTTCTCTTCTGACTTTCGCTTAGGAAACATACGTTCTCCAGATCATTATTATACTTTTTCTCTCCATGTACCCAATCGTAGGTATGATCTTTCTCTAATTTAGTTTGATCTTCAACGTATGTGCTTGATACTTTCTTGTATGAATATTGTGATATCATCAATATCATCAGAATTATCATGACGATCGTCATTCAATTGTCGGATTCTGAACCCGATCCTCTAGAATCGATTGAATTTGGTATTAGCAACATTTCATCATAATTATCGTTAGAAGTATCAACTTCATAATTCCGTATAACTACAAGTCGACTTTCTCTTACGTTTTGGGGCCATTCTTATATAGATGAACAAATAAAAACACAGAAAAATAGAAAGATAGAACTCGTGATTATAATTAGAATATTCCAGAAATATTCAACAAAACTATGTATCACTTTTATCAAATATCAAGTAGATTGTAGAAAAATTATTGAAATTTCACTTTATTACCATGAATTTTTTCCCTCTAAATAATGACAGTATATATTTATCCATTAGCCTGCAACTCAAACGTGAGCTCTAACACGAAAAATATCGAGAAGACAGTTTACATCAAATTTAGACTATCGCGTGATGCGAAAGAGTGAGCTTCCTTATATGCCCGAGGCCTCACTGTTCTCGGCGAGCTGTATGAATTCTGCATGTGTATATGAGCCCATTTCTTAAGACTTTTGAAAACAAAATTTAAAATCAGATGCAAAACTTTTCTTACTCGATGCTTTAAAACAATTTTATACAAAATTTTATGTAGGGAAGATAGTGGTTTAAAGTAACAGGGGTAAATTTTAATATACAATTTTTAAAAGAATGGATTCCTTAAATAATTTTCAAATATTCCTTGCTAGAATATTAGCTAAATAAACAACAGGACACGCTTACAAACAATAATATATAAAAATAATATCTGCTTCAAAAGTATAGCTTATTTTTTAAAACATGTTACTTTTAGCCCCTGTCTCTCCTACAGAATAAAATATTGAAAAATAATAAGTCAAGCATTTTTCAATAATACGCTAAAATTAATGCTGCTGTACATCAAATAAGATAATTATTTGCAAATATTAGTAATGAAACTTTTGGCTAGGCATGAAGGCCCATTGTTGTGTCAATGGCAATTTTATGCAAATTAAATGTTGTTTATTCAAATGATTTTGATAATGCAAATAATGGCATAACCCTTAATTTACAAGAAATTTTCAAGTTTATCCTACTCTTTTATATAATCTTTTAGATATATAACTATATTAGGTATTCTGGCCAATCGATCTCGTTTTTCAAACGTATAAGGTTCTATTGATTCAAAAAAATTAAGGGTTATATATCATTATTTGCATCATCAAAATCATCGAAAGACTTTGCTTTGAGTCTCGCAAGGCATTATTGTAATGTTGGAACAAATCGTTATCGAAAATCGCACGTATTTTGTCGTAAAACCTCCCAGAAGAAATGTTCTTCTCAAAAATGTGTCTCATAACATTTCATGGATTTGAAAAATTAAATGACGAGATGAATGGAAAACAGTATACAAAATGAATGGACTAAAATGAAAAAAATCAAAAAACCCAAATAAATTTTAAATAAAAAATAACAACAAAAAATATAATAGAGACTCTTTCTCGTCCACCTCCACGTGGGTAGAGTTAGATAACGTTCATAAGTAATGGCTAACGAACGAAAACTCTAAGCTTCCTGATAGAAGACCCCTGTACACCGATTTTCAGCAAAATCTAAGCTTTTTTTTAACTTTAGACAGTCATATTGGATCCGTCATTTTGAATTTTGAAAATCTGATAGCGAAATCATGACCAGCGACCTTGAAAACCCAATCCCTGCCTACCAATTTTCAGCAAAATCTAAGCTTTTTCCGAACTTTTGACCGCCATATTGGATCCGCCATTTTGAATTGGAAAAATCTGATAATGAAACGGTGATCAGCGACCTCGAAAACCCCTTGCATACCAATTTTCAGAAAAATCTAAGCTTTTTTCGAACTTTTGACCACCATACTGGATCCGCCATTTTGAATTTGAAAATCTGATGGCGAAACCATGATCAGCGACCTCGAAAAGCCCTGCATACCAATTTTCAGCAAAATCTAAGGTTTTTTCGAACTTTTGACCGCCATAATGGATCCGCCATTTTGAATTTTGAAAATCTGATGGCGAAGTTTTGATCGGCGAACTCGAAAACTCTCGTATATCACTTTATGTGAAAATTCAACGGCTAGTAATGTACGTTATATCAATGGTACACAAATTTTTATCATTCTATGTTCTTTCCGTGAATATAATGCCTTTTGGAGAGGTTAGGATAATTTGGAACCAAAAAAAATTCGCTCCTCAAGTTAAACTATTTTGTGCACTTTTGGTTGAAATCCGGAATCATGTCTATTACTTTTTCAACGCGAAAAAAAATCATGAAAAAAAGTTTCAATTTTTCAGTAATTTTTTATTCACAATCCGCCATGTTGGTTTTTGGAGTCATCGAAATGCAAATTAAACCTCACTAATCCAAAGAGCATACCCAAAAATAGTGGAATACGTGATTTTGGAGTCAATATTATTTTTTTTTCCTGTTAAGAATGAAGCTCGAAAATCAACAAAAAAATCTATATTTCTTGTCCTTAATGGGTTAATAAAAACGTGTTAATAAAATGACAATTTTTTTTCGATTTTTACAATATTTAAAATTAATATTTTGTTACTATTTGACAGAAACAGTTTCACAGTTATTGTTTGATATACCTATCATAGAAAGGAAATTACGCCTACTTTATGAAACCGTACATATTTTTGACAAGTTCAGCGTATAAATAAATTTCTTTTATTATTTTATAAATCTTTTTAATTAAAATTTTTTCTAAAAACAGTTTAATATTATCCATTTAACTCCAAAATATAATCAATTCTAAGTTCACGTATACGTAATATGCCGGCCAAATTTCAGCGGGTGATATGCTTCCCTTCAAGAGTAATGGCGGATACAAATTTTGGTTTCATACATATGCACATACACACATACACACTTACATACATACAGACAGACATTTTCTTAAAACTTATTAAAAACCTCTTTTTCTGACTCAGAAACCTCGAAAACATCCTGATTCATCAAAATCTCTGATAAAAAAATTTATCATCGTTACAAAGCTTTCTCTTTGAGAAAGTAAAAACCCTATTGGGCGCACTATAGTGGGCACTATAATGTGCATTGTAATGTGTACAATAGTGCTAATATATTGTACACTATAGGGTTTTTTCGATATGCGTGCATGTGCGGGTACGTGTGCGTGTGTATGTATGTGTGCGTATGAGTGTGCATACGTGTAATTGTCCGCGTACGTGCGTAGATGTGTGTTAATATGTGGCGTATCTCAATTCCTTAACTCTTTAGTATGCCTTTGTAAAATCTTGCACAGATGATTATATCGCGAAATTGATCGATTATTTCGCTCTTTTTAAAATTTTTGTAATAAAATAAAACGAATATTTATATATCTGTATATCGATATAAAGTATACATAAAATCTTACGTTTCGGGACAAAAATCGTTTGATATGTATTGCTTTTCCTTTATTACACTTAAGAGTCGAGTTTTTAAAAATCTTTATAACTTGAAAACAGTCAAATATAATTTAATAAAAATTTTAAAGTCATAAAATTTATTACTTCCCTAAATAAAGCAAAAATCGAGTATAAAAAAATATATCTTTTTATATAGGTGGTGACGGCCATCTTGTCAGCAAGGTAGTCGTTGGGTTAAATAGTTAGATTGGTTAGGAATTTGAGATCGAAATTCAAAATGAATTTAAAAGAGTAAAACTAAGAGAAAGAGCACAGAGCGCGTCATGGACTTCTCATGCTGTAAGAAATTCATTATAATATAAAATAATTTCATAAGATAGTTATACTATGACGGATCAAATGTGTTTTTTATTAACAAATGAGTCACTTTGAATTTGAATGTATCACTTCAATGAAAGATTTTGAAATGAATATAACGAGAACGGAAAAACGAAATATGCCCCAACTAATTTAAGCAGCAATTTCGAAGTCAGTTTTTCAGATTATGACCCACTGTCCTCAGCCTCATTTTCCCCTCTTGCCAATAGACGGCACACTCTTTCTTTTTTTTGCAAAGTAATGCCACTTGGAGCCGATCCAAGGGTGGAGTTTTCCCAAGTGAATGAATACTTTTGATTTCGGGTAGCGAGGGCGCTTTCACCTTCTTTCGGGAAAAAAGGGAAAGCCACTCGCGCGGTGGCCAAGCCGGACTATCGTAGCTCAGCTACCGACACCGAGCGAGTCTGTTGAATCATTAAAGAGGGAGGAAGGAAAAAGGAAATGCCAAGAAAATGAAAAACTCGCTGTGGTTTCTGGGCTCGAGCATAGATATATATGTATGTAACAGCCTGAGCTAGCAGGGATGGAGGCAGGAAGGGAAAAAACGAGGGAGGAAGAAGAGCAAGCAGTCGAAGACCGCGAAAGGCAAAAAGCTGAAGAGCTGGAAGAGGAGGCAGGGGACGAAGCGTAAAAGAAAAATAGAAAAGATCTCACTTTGAGGAGCTATTTGGCATGCTAGACGCAGTTTCATCGGCCGCTCTTCCGCGCACCGTGGCCAAGAGAGAATTGCGCGCGCGCTCTCTGAGCCAATACGCTCCTACGTCGTTCGGCTCCTTCGGACTCGAAAGGTACTACACGAGTACCCTTCGACAGTGGCGAGAGACGCTGCTGCGCTACGTGCCCGTACGAGTTTCTTTTCCGAATCATAAAGTTCAACAGCATTTGATAACGTTTTCTACTGCGGCCCAGTACAACAAGCCGTTCCCGTATGCGTGCGCCTCGTTGAAGAGAGACGTATAAGGAATTTCAATTTTTCGGTTGGGTCGGCTACACGCGCGCATCCACTAGCCCCTACATATTGGCCAACGAATTGTTCCCTCAATCGAATATTATTGCGCTAAACAATCGGTTATTCCACATAGCGTGATATGATTTTTTTACTCGGCCCGAAACGCCATGAGAGGATTGGCCAATATTTTCAATTTATGATATTTATTGCTTTATTTTCTGCAGGATGCGCAGTGCCAAACTCAAATTTGTTTACGTAGCTCGTTTGTGTGGATTTGCTTTCGACTGTAAATATATTATATTAATTTTGATACTTAGGTTTCAAATGCATTGTTAGGTTTATGTATACTTCACAACTAATACTAAAAAAGCTTTATGTGTTACCTTGATAGCAAATGTCAATAATTAATCGACATTGAAGAAAAAATGAAGATACTTTATATATTATGCTGAGAAACATCGAAATATTATTTATTTATCCAGAAAACTTTTGCAGTATAAACAAACCGCTGCCAATTCATTGGCGCTTAGCTTACTCGAACTAAATTAATTGTTCAAATATGAAATTCTTTCTTCTACAAATAAATTTTGAATTGCTATATTCTTCTCTAATTGATAGCTCAAAAAAGGGCTGCTTTCTGTATCATTGATGGTTTATCCAAAGATATTCTTTTAATAAAATTACACAACGTTTGGTAATAATCCTTATCACAGAAATTTTTTCTCTTTACGTAATTTATTAAAATTATTTAAATATTTAAATTAAATATAATCAGATGTTAGTACGTAGATTCACTGAATTCCTAATTATCTAAAATTTTGTGAACGACAAAGTACATATTATAACATTAATAGTTATACTTGTCTGCTTTTTTTGTGTTGATCGTACTTCATTTGTATCTATATTCATTTGCTATTAACATTTTTCTCCTTCACAAAATAGTACATTATGTAACAAGGGAATAAAGTCGAAGATTATTCCCGAGGGCAGTAATCACCCGAGGGAATACTCGACTTTATTCCCGTGTTGCATATAGAACTTTATTCCCGACTTAACTGTGGCCATTTTATGGACTTAAAAATAGGGACCTCCGGTAAGAACTACAATTTATTTAAAATGTATATTTATGTAGAGAAAAATAATAAAAGAAATGCATTTACGGGAAAAAATTTATGGGAAAAAAGTAAATTTGCGAAAAAATGAAAACTAGTACAAATAAACCAACCATCCCAAAGCGGTTTTCATAACCCTGGACAACTACGGGGTGTGATTTTGTAGAATAATATAATAGTACATTATGCAACAAGGGGCGAAAGTTACAAATGTTTCCCGCGGGTGGGTTTACTGCCCGAGCGAAGCGAGGGCAGTAATTACCCCAGCGAAAAATCTTCTGTCGAGGGCAGTAATCACCCGAGGGAAAAATCTACTTTCGTCCCGTCTTGCATATAGTATTTTATTCCACTCTCGACCGTGTCGCTTCGCTCGTTCAGTAAATGACCCCTCGGAACAAATCTTCTCTCGAGGGCAGTAATCACCCGAGGGAAAAATCTGTTCTCGTCCCGTCTTGCATGTAGTATTTTATTTCACTCTCGACCGTGTCCACTTATTGACCCTGTAAAGTAGGGCCGACGCGTTTTTTTATATCTTTCTAGGTTCATATAGAAGAATATGTATGCGCGCGCTCAAATAGAAAACATGTAAATAAAGATTTTGTTTATTTTGTAATTACAATTTCTTTATTTTTTGTAAAAAACCACTAAATGTATATCAATTTATTATAAAACAAATAGTATTGTTAAAAAAAAATTTGTAAAAGAAAAAAATTGCATTATTGCACAAATTTTACTTTCGCCTCGCGAATTTTACTTTCGCCCCGTTAATTTTACTTTCGCCTCGCAAATTTTACTTTTGCCCCGCAAATGGGTTTTACTGGAAAGATATGCTACTTACGCCCCGATTTTCACGAGCAAAAAGTGGCCATATCGGTCGAGTGTGGAATAAAAGTATTAAAAAATAATTATGAGAGATTTGCTGTGCCAAAAGACTGCATAACATACGAAAATAATTTACCTTATCGATTTCGGATAATCGTAAAATACAGAAAAGGATTTAAAAAATCTAGTCGATGAGTGTTTAAATTTCTTTTAATTTCTAATTTTTATTAATAATCAAAAAAAATGAGCATAACTTCAAATATCACGAAAAATAAAGGTCGTTGTGATCTAGGCTTAGAACTCGTTCAAGAGATACTAAATAGCTACAGTTTTGGAAAGTTTCAGATCAAATGCTGCCGATTTACTACAGAATTCGCTACCAAAGAAAATCAATTTTTTAAAAAAACGTTTTTCTTTCTTCCAAAAAGAAAAGATAAAGCCTAAAAAAATTTACAGAATATTCTTCTTCATAATCCAAATCATCTCAAATTTAAAAAACAAATTTTATTGTTATATTTCACCGGTACAACCGTTTGAAAAAATGACGATTTCATGAATAACCAAACAAGGGAAATAGTATTCAAAATTTCGGGTTGGAAAAGATAGATAATTTTATGCTTTTTCAAATGCATTATCACTCAATCGATGATGTTATTTCTACGATATCAAAAAACTCAAAAAACTAAAACTAAAAAATCGAAACACCGCTACAAAAACAAAAACGCATCAAAAACAAAAAAAATTGCCTCGCCGTCTTTAATGAATAACATAAAAATGGAGTCACGAAAAATTAATTTTCACCGTATATATTTAGAGTAAAGTTGATCCGCTCACACACAAACACACACAAATTCACACACAGACACATACACACACGCATACACACACATACACACACACGCACACGCACACGTACACACACGTACACACGCGCATACATACATACACACATATACTCACATATAGACAGACATTTTGAAAAACCCACGTATACCGATTCAGCGACCTCAAAAACATCGAAATTCATCAACATCTTGATTTTTGAAAAAATCATCATTACAAGGCTTTCTCATTGAGAAAGCAATAAATTGAACTTTATTATAAAATCCCCTAAAAGAACTGTTTTTTCACCTCCTTACTAGACAAAAAAATGATACGTTTATATATTATAAATTTTATATAAATATGATATATAAATTTTATATAAATATGATATATAAATTTTATATAAATATGATATATAAATTTTATATAAATATGATATATAAATTTTATATAAATATGATATATAAATTTTATATAAATATGATATATAAATTTTATATAAATATGATATCTAAATTTTATATAAATATGATATATAAATTTTATATAAATATGATATATAAATTTTATATAAACATGATATATAAATTTTATATAAATATGATATATAAATTTTATATAAATATGATATATAAATTTTATATAAACATGATATATAAATTTTATATAAATATGATATCTAAATTTTATATAAATATGATATATAAATTTTATATAAATATGATATCTAAATTTTATATAAATATGATATATAAATTTTATATAAATATGATATATAAATTTTATATAAATATGATATATAAATTTTATATAAATATGATATATAAATTTTATATAAATATGATATATAAATTTTATATAAATATGATATATAAATTTTATATAAATATGATATATAAATTTTATATAAATATGATATATAAATTTTATATAAATAATAGCTTATACTTATGTTCATAATTTAGCTTATGGATTTCAGAATATCGTAAAATGAAAAAATCGTTATAAAGCAAATAGGAATCGATAAATCTTTTAATTTCTTTTTAATTTTAAATCTTAATTGAAAAACAAAATAATTAGCCTTACTTGATAAAATATGACTACGTCGTTCTCCATATATAAATAATTAAAAAAAATTCAAAATTCACGTAACCTCAAATATCGCAAAATATAAAGGTCGTTATGACCTGGGCAAAGAATTCAGCCAAGATATAGTGAAATGCTACCTGTTTGGAAAGTTTCAGATAAAATTCTGTTAATTTAATCTAGTAATCATTGAAAAAAGAAAATTAATTTTTTTCATCCTAAAACTGAAAAGCCTAAAAACTTCAAAATTTTACTGAATAATCTTCTCTATGTTCCCAATCTACACATACCAAAAAGTTAGAGAAATTGAAACTGAAAAATCATAAAACTACTAATAAAACAAAAACGTATCGATAAACAAAAAATAATTTTTTTATTCCCGATATAACTATAAAGGCCAGTTTATTAACCTGAAAAGCTGGACGAAAGTGACTTTTGATTCCTTCTTATACTTTATTTCCCGTATATTTACTTTATTCCCGTAAATATTTTCAGTTATACGTCTTTCTCTCCATTGTTTCAATTTTTAACTATTTCTTTCTATATTAATATAAATTTTCGATAAATTGTAGTTCTTTCTGTTGGTCCCACTTTTCAAGTCAATAAAGTAGCAACAGTTAACTCGGACATAAAGTTCTATATGCAACACGGGAATAAAGCCGACTGTTTTTTCGGGTGATTACTGCCCTCGCTTTGCTCAGACAGTAAATTTACCCTTGGGAACAATCTTCGACTTTATTCCCTTGTTGTACACGCACATGCACACGCACTCGCACACACACACGTATACATATAAACCCAAACACAAACATTTACATACACACAGACACACAAACACACACACATACATACAAACATACGCTCATACACACAGAGGCACACACACACACATGCACGCACGCACACACACAAACACACACGCACACGCACACGCACACGCACACGCACACGCACACGCACACGCACACGCACACACACACACACACACATTTAATTATGGAAAATAGTTACACTTGCCTTCTGAAAATATTGAAAAATTAGAAACATCTTCCGTCGAAATCATCGAAGGGTGTAGAATCGATAGGACACTCTTCTGATCGAATCTATTTGATTTTTTTCTAAATACTGTAACTTCATTATACGATTACAATAGTATACTGTGAACTGGTGGAGAAGAAGACCTTTTTTACCCGCGTGTGAGTTTGCATTACGAGTTGCTCAAGTTTAAGTAAGATTATGTAGATTGTGAACTTGTAATTTTTATTTAATATATGGATCCTTTAGATCGATAGTGAAACCCATCCACTTTTACTAATTTCGAGAAAAATGAGTTTAAAGTTTTTTTGTTCATGATTAATTCCCTTACAAATACTGGCACTTGAACTGTGGTTTAATTGATAATTGAATAGTTTATAAATCATTCTTAAGTAATTGGATTACCAGTTTGGTACTATTGCTTAAGTGGTAAAAAAGTTTATACAGTACTTTAATTTTCAGCATTATTTAAAAACTTTTGGGTTGCTTTTAATATTTTTACATTGTAATTTATGAATTGAAGACATTAAATTATAATTAATACCGTTTAATGATGATTTGAAATATAAATTAACATTTTAACCTTATTGTCACCGGTGAACTACCTTAACTGCAACATTCGGTATTTTATTTTATATGTTTAATTACTGTAATCAATTATAATTAAGAGGAACCGTTGCTAACTGCTTTAGCAGATTAATTTCTCAAAGAGATGTAATGCACAATTATTTATTAATTTTTCAGGCTGATAAAAGTGACGTTAGAAATAAACAATTATGTTATAATTATGAATCCACAATTCTTTAGATTGTACCCAGATTCTTCTGTGCATGTGGGGGGTTTGAACATAT
>OX424575.1:136493863-136578863 GCA_949152435.1 Gastracanthus pulcherrimus | reverse complement strand
TCTCTTACCTGGTTTGGAGGGTTTGCAGAGGCAGAGTGGTCTCTCAGGTACAGCAACGTAGCTCAACCCGTAGCCCGCTCCTCCATAACAGCAGCAGCAGCAGCCTCCGAAGCACTCGCCAGACACCTAGAAACAACATAGCATTAGTAAGGGGAGATTACAGTGATAAACAAAACACTAATCTCACCTGATAATAGTGGCAGTGGATAAATGCAGTAAGAAGCTGTATGTAAATATAACCTCTTCGAGGTTAACCGTGCCCACTGCTCCTGCTGCAAGTACGCCGTGCTGGGCCTTGCAGCTCTCGTGCCCCTTCATCGGCACCGCTTCCCAGATACCCCTCCTGCTGCATCCCTCGTCGCACTTCCTCGTCCTGGCCACTCGTCCTTCCTCGTCCTCTCCAACACCGCCTGCAAGCCGTCGACTGCATGCCACATAGCGTGACGTCACCGCGAGCAGATGCTCCCCTTTCCTCCCTCTCACTTCTCTTTCTTCCTCACCAAAGCATGCGCTGCGCCCTCAGGCGGGCTCGGTCCGCACTACCGAAACCCGAGTGTAGCGCCGCGGGAACGAAGGGACAACTCGCTCACTTCGTACTGAGCTACGTACACAGACACTTTGGTTTATCTTGTATCAGCTGCGTGCGAATATCAAACCGCTTGTTCGCTCACGAATATATCTACATATATAATCGTATACCCTGTGTGTCGACCAACTTGTATCGTCGAAGGAGGCTACACCAGATTTGAATAAAATAGTAAGTTGCACAGATTATTATTGTGCTTAGTGCATACCCATATAATATATTTACATAGATAACTTTTTGTAAAGCAAGCGCCACGTGCGCGTCGAGCATCGTGTCGCCGCCTTTTCTCGTGTATTTCGCCGCCGTATATTAGTTGAATTCGCGTCCCTGAGAATTAGCTTTTTCCCCTCCCAATCATTTACCGTTTCCCATTGTACCGTGTGCTCACCGTAGTTAGTTAATTGTATAAGTAATTCTATGTGTCGACAGAACACTTGTAAAATCGTGCTCATAATATTACCCTAAATTCCCTGTACGATTTATTTAAAGTCTCGAATAAAACTAATATTAACGCCTCCATGTGCGGCGCAATAATCTTGGCTGGATTAGCTAAAATTATTGTCATAACTTTTTAACTTAATTTTAAAATTTAAATAAAAATTTATCAATTAAAATTAATTTGTAACTTCTAACTTTTTAACTTAACTTTCAACTTATTGTTTTGACCAGTTGGTGAGGTGTAAAGTTGTTGCTTTATCTATAAGTCGTAATGAATTTGAATCTATAAATAATTTTCTTTAGTTTCTGACAAAGAAATTCATAAAGGTTTGAAGTTACGATCCATCATATAGTACTTATCCTTGAGTTATCAGGTCAAGAGAACTATTTTTCGCACGTATTTACGATTAACTATTTGAAAGGTTTAAGAGGTCACTGAATCCGAATCTTGTGACTGATTTTCGGAATTCAATATAGCAGATCCAATATGGCGGATAAAATATCAAAACGATCAAGATTAAAAAAAATTATTTCCGATATCTACACAGAATTTCTGATAGAGTGTTTGCGTAAATTTTTTCATTTAATGCGTCATTTTTAGATAAAAAAATCATAAATTTATAAAGTTACTATCCATCACTATTGTATATTTGTATGCTAAATTGTTGTACGTTTGTATGATAAATTGTTGTATGTTTGTATGATAAATAAACCCTTAAGGTTTATAGGTCACTGACGAATGACGAATTTTCAAGTACTACTATATCTTTTCGAGCCACCAGGCCATACAGAATTATCCATTGCATATTTCGACAAGATACTGCTTTAAAGGTAATTTAGATCGCTGTATACTGAAAATACATTTCCATAGGATGCTATATAAATATTATTCTCAGTGATAAAATCTGAAAATTCTTCCCAGTTATCTTGACAGTGGTATTCATGCACAATTTATTCTTATGTCCTTTAAAAAAGGCTGAAAACGGGTTAACACAAATATTCACAATTCATGCAACTCGCTACAGCTCGCTGTAAACATAACTTCGCTTCTTATCACTAGGCGGCGAGATAGACGCTGTGCGCGTCCCTGTAACAGAATAGCGAGGCCTCGGGTATATAAGGAGGCTCACTCGTTCGCAACACTCAGCAGTCTACATTTAGTGTGTACTGTCTTCGCGATATTTTCCGTGTTAGAGATCACGTTTGAGTGGCAGATTAACGGATATAAAGGATATACTATCTCATCTGATCAATGTTCTTGTTCTAAGATCATTTTATTTAGTCTTATCAACTTATTAAGACTTTTCATGTTCATATTTATGTAAACTAGTAAATTTTTCTTTATCACCTTATTTTTCTTTACCATTTCATCTGTAGTTCAGGAGTACAGATTCTGCTCAGACTTTATTACAAGTGACTATAGAAATTTTTGGTATCTTTAATTCTAAATCATAAATATTGCAAATTTATAAGAGGTCTCGCTAGAAATGATCAAATGAAAATCCACCGATTCGGTCTCGGGTGAAAGGTCTAAAAAATCACAATCTGATAATCATAAATATGAAGAGTTACTGATATGGAAGAATATGATGAACTCATATTTTTACCCAATCCCAATGATTCCCATACTCTAACATTAGGTATAGGCAAGTTTCTCTTCAATATTCTGATAAGAAAAAACTATTGGAACCTCATCAAAAATATGATTGGAGTGAAGGAGAACAACCAAATTCTGGTAATTTAGAAAATGAATTGTTATTGCCGGATAACGTTAGAAAATTGCCCTTAATAGCTTTCCCATACAAATATTTGAACTGTTCTTCTCTAAAGAATTGAAACAATATATATTTGAGGCCACAAAACAGAATGGCTTGGACCTCCAGTCGAACAAATTCGATGCATTCATTGATATTTTTATTTTATCCTCTTTTAACATCCGATTTGAGGTGTAAAGTTTTTGCTTCATCCATAAGTCGTAATGAATTTGAATCTATAAAATAAAAAATCAAGTATTCTAAATCATGTGATGAGAATGATTGTCATCGAGCTTGGAGGGCGCGCTCTATTTTGAACAGTTTGAAATTTTAAGCACAGCCCTTTTAATAGATGAGATACTGGCACAATTTGTTGGTAGAATAGTACTGAAACAATTTATCAATAGGAAACCAACTCGATTCGGAAAACAAATATGGGCCATCTGTTCAGTTACTAGACTCATACTTGATGTTGATTTCTATTGTAGAAAAAATTCCATAGGAATTGATGAAAATTTGAGTTCATGTACACGTGATTCTAGGGTGATATGAAATTGTTGCAAACACATTTGACGCCATTGTCGACGAAAAAATTATCAAAACTATCACGTTTACTTCGATAACTACTGCATGCACTTTGACGTCATTGTCGAAGAATAAATTATAAAAACTATCACGTTTACTTCGATAAATTTCTCACAAGTCTAGATTTAGTCGTTCATCTCAGAAATATTGGTCCAAAATCAACAGAGACTGTACGTAAGGGTTGAGTAACCGAGAAGTATTCGTTTGATAAAAACGAACCTAGAGGAACATATAAAGTAAGTCCTGAACAAAATAGTGGTATGAATTTTATAAGAATCGTTGATAATAAATAACTTTCTATTTTAGCTATACATCAGCAGGAGTTATTCCTCTGGCATCTCTTCATAGATGTGTATGTATGTGTATGTGTGTATGTCTGTATGTGCGTATGTGTGTGTGTTTGTGTATTTGTGTATGTGTATGTGTATGTATGTGTGCATGCATGCGTGCGTGCGTGCGTGCGTGCGTGCGTGCGTGCGTGCGTGCGTGCGTGCGTGCGTGCGTGGGTGCGTGTGTCAGTGCGTGCGTGTGTCAGTGCGTGCGTGCATGCGTGTGTGTGGGTGTGCGTATGTGTGTGTCCGAAACAACTGACCCTACAGATTTAGATCGGATCCGAATGATCAAAGCCGCGGTAGAGGATTTTAAACAATTTTTCTTACGATAAAGAGTCTGAGGTACCCAGCCGCATGGATACTTTATGGATATATTTTGAACTTTCATAAAAATTTTTAGATAATTGTTATGAAAATAGTTAAAAATTTTTTAAAAATTAGAAAAGTATCCGAAAAATTCTCCAAGCGCCTTTTGCTACACGTGCCTGCCTACGCTACTGGTCGTCGTCTCCATGAAGAATTGCCTGCGCAGAGCCAAGTTAAGTTGCTTTCTCTCTGACTTCCTAAATTGTCTCCTTACATGTAATTTCTCTGAAGCCTTTCGTGTTTTCTAAAATGAGCAAAACACAGAATCAGTCATGATTACGCACTTACAGCTCTAAAGCTTCTAATTTCGTAAACGAAATTAATTGATTTGAAATTCCCTCGCAGAATTATCGCTTCACGAAACTGTTAGTCAATGTATATTACAGTTGCTCGTAAGCAGTAGTGGAAGAGAAGGGAATGAGAGACGCGCTGCGCACAACGACTCTTCGACGACGCCGGCTCAGCAACGCCCGGGACAAATCAACTGTCCTCACGTAGCAGTCTGAACCTCGGAGATACGCCGGTGAAACTGGACTTGCCATTGATTTCCTAGCTGCCCCGCAGAGATGACTTCTGGACCTGGACCTGTGGACTTGCGCCATACATCGTATCTCCTGCGCCCTGATCATTCAAGCCCTTTTGCCATTAAATTCAATTCATTTTCATTGTCTTTCATATTAAATTATTATTTACGGCTCTTTTTCTCTTTTTCTTAATTAAATTTTTTTATTATTTATAACTTATTAATGTTGGTATTACCTCCAGGCACCGTATTCAACAACGAGACTTGCTCCGCCGACAAACTGTAATTTTTTTTCCCAGGCGTGCCTACATTGTGGCAGTAGAAATTTTCACCCGCACAATTATTCTTCTCGCGGTTTATTGAAACCTTAAATTTCAAATCAATCGTTCCAGTTAGCTCCGAGAGCGACCTTGTGCCGATTAGCATGCGTTTTTCTCAAACGTAAATAAGGTAAAGTGCAAGCACTATGACGTAAGATAGCTTAGCCTAATATTTAGATAGGTGCCTACAGGACTTTTTATTTAGTAGTTAATCATTCTATATTTTGCATGTAATTTATTTTTCTTTAATTAATTATTTCTGCGTAGAGTGCATGAGGGCCATTAATTTCATATTTTCCTATATTGTTTAATTTTGCTGAAATCGATGTCTCTATTTTTTTTTATATTTTGATTAATAATTTTTCTTTGAGTATGTCCTACCTCTTTCAGAAAGCGGATAAACTGCTTTTTTAACAGCACCCTTTTTATGTAATGATACGCAAGCATTAAATAGGTATCATTAAAGGCTCAAATTTAATTGATATAGGGTTTTTTTATTTTTTTTACCTCACCATAATATGTATGCATATGTGTAACTGTCAGTTTGTCTAGTCGAGCCAGTAAAACTACAAATAATTTAATAACCTCATTCTCCTCTACCCTAAGGGCTCTGCTGTTCAGGCGGGTAATTTCCTTTTAAATCAGTGCCTGGCGCCGTTTTCGACTTAATCCTCGTTTCCCTACTTATCATTTTATATTTTCCATTATCCGCGGGATTCAGGCGTCTTGTCCACAGTCGGCAAAATCGCACATTATATCTTTTATATCACGAAATCGTCTAAATATTTCGTTTACGATTATTAAAATTATTTTTATTATCAATAGTTTGAATGCAATTATTTGGTTAGATAATGCACATGTATTCTACTGTATCGATAAATTTTCGTTAAAAATTATATTATACTAATTACACTAATTGAAGGCATCGATTCTAAAACGTCCTTAGCGCTCGGCCCGGCTGCCGTTATATCAAAATTGACGTCATGGTGACCAATTTTGAAATTTGCGGAAATGAATTTTTAAAAATAGTATCGTATAGAGGATAAAAAATGGCAACATTTTATATATATACTTTGTTTGTACAATGTTTAGTATTTGAAAAAAGAAAAATAAAAACAGCAAAATTTTAAATCTTATTTGCACCACGTTTTTTAAACTTAACTCGCTGCAGCTCCGACAAATATGAACGGATCTTGCTCATTTTTTGAATAATCTCGTAAAATACGCTAGCGCTGCTGATAAACTCATAGATAGTTAAATATTAAATATTTTTCATTCAACAATTTAATTGCAAACCAGTGAGCTACCTTTTATATGGTTAAGTATGTTCAACGAAAAAAAGTATCGAGGGAAGTTTAAGACTCAACTAACTTTCAACGAGACATTTGTTTGTTGACATTTGTAGAAGTTTCTCAGAAAATTTCAGATGAATTGGATGAAAAGTGGCAAAGATAGAGCGATTTTGCCAAACTTGCACGATGCGCGCGAACATTAGCGGGTCTGCGCGATACATGACGCTCAGTGTATGTCAGTCATAGAATAAGAAATAATTTAAGAAACATGATAAAAGTTATCCTGAAATAAACAAAACAAAGTCGAACTCGTTTCGCATTGAAATCACACTGATTTTCTTGTTCGTTTACAAGCTGCATTTATTCACAAATTTATTAATTTCTTTAATCTTTTTAAAAAACGTTTTACTTGCTAAATAAATTATAAGCATGATGTCGATCAATATGGGACGTAAAAGAATTAGAAATGAGCATGCATGGAAAAAAACTATTAATAAAAGTTGTAAAAATAAGGTAAGTAAAATATCGTAAGACGTGTTATAAAAAAGAATTTCTGTTGCAAATATGATTGAATGACATGTATATAAAACTCGAAATTAATTAAAACGAAGAACTCTCTAAAATTTTATGCTGTTGTGAAATATTATGTAAATAAACAATTTGAGGTTAATTATTTTAATTACTTATGCATCCCATGCGTTAATCAACTTCCACACCCGTGTCAAAATGCACTATTTTCAAATCATTTAAAATGAAGCTGTAATCAATTTTGTAAAATAAATTTTTTCATTAATACGTATATATAAAATGATGATTTCCAAACGTCTTTTATATAGGGATTAGAATATGAAACAGTTAGTGGAAAGAAAGTGCTTGAAAAGACGTTCACAGAAATCAAAAATTGTTGTCCTAAAAAGTGTTTTTTAAAAGTAGATCATGAATGGCAAAAAAGTATGTTTCATAAATTTTGGCGCAGTGGAGATTTTCAAGTACAGAATACAATATTAGAAAATATGATTGTAAGAAAAGAATCAACACAAGAATTAAAACGTTTACAGTGGCAATTTCATTGTTACTACAAAAGCACTAGTATCGATATTTGTCGAAAGTTTGTTTGCAGTATTTTCCAAATTGGAGAACGAAGAATAAAAACGGTTCAAGAAAAAATAGTAAGTGGCAAAACGATGTCTGATAACAGAGGAAAACAAGATAATCACAAGGTAAAGCTAACTGAAGATGTCAAAACTTTAATTCTGGAACATTGTAAAAGCCTTCCGCATTCTGAGTCACATTATACTAGAGAAAGCTCAAAGCTTTACTATTTTCTTGATACATCGTTAACATTACATTCACTCTATTTTTCCTTTTTGGATTTTTATGCAGCTGTAACAGGGAGTGAAGCTATTTCTATAGATAAAACAACATATTTTAATTATTTTAATCATTTTGTGAATTTCTCTATTGGTCTGCCACGTACTGATGTATGTGATCTTTGTTTTACTTATGAAACTAACAAAGGGCGAGAAAATGAGTATTTTGAACATATCGTGCAAGTTGAAAAGTATAAAAACTTAAAAAATTCAATGTTGTCCACTGTAAATGTACTAAAATGTGAATTTGACTTTGGTAAAAACTTGCCATTGCCAAAACTACCAGTTAATTCTCAATTTTTCGTCGTTTAGTTTGGATGTATTTGTTTAATGTACACATTTTCGATAGTGATCGAAGTTACATGTTCCATTTCCTTGAAGGGATTTTAAAAAAGGGCGCCAACAGCGTATGTAATATGGTTGAGTATGCGATAAGGAAAGAACTACAACTAAACGTCTTCGATAAAATATTTTTATTTTCTGATGCTGCAGGAGGTCAAAATCGAAATTACATTAATTTGAAATTCTTTTCATTTTTATCTTACAAATTGCAATTAGAAATCCAACATTTATTTCCTGTTAGAGGGCATTCCTACTGCCAGTGTGACCAAAATTTCGGTTTGTATGGTAGTAAGAAAAAAAAGCAAGAAAGAATTGAAACAGAAAATGATTATGTGCAACTAATAAAAAATTCTAGAAATCCTCCATTCGAAATGGTTACTATTTCACAGTTCGAAGTAAAAGATTATGAAAAACTGTTTGCGAAAGACGAAGACTTGCAGAAAAATGTAATTAAAATAAGCAAAGTTGTTAGAATTGTATATTTTCCTAACGGACAAATTGATTTGTATTACGATTATGATGGCAATCCAATTACAATTAAACTAAGAAACAGCAGTGAAGTAGATTTGTCGAAAGTATCATTAGCTAAAAAGGTAGGAATAACGAAAGAAAAAGAAAAGGATTTTAAACATTTATTGCAATTTTGTACTACTAATGGGCAACATTTTGGTGAAAAATTTTTAAAAACAACTTCTATTAAAACTGTTGTCAGTAAAACAAAGAATGTGAAAGAAGAACATGGTAACAAAAAAGTACGAAAAACGGAAGTTGTCTCAACAAAAAAAAAGAAAAGTAAGCGACGAACAAAAGCAAAAATTTGAATTAAAAATTAATAAAAAAGAATAGAAAACAAAAACAATAAAAGGAAAAAAAAAGTAATATGTTTTTGAAACGCGTTGTATGTATTGCGACTAAATTGTAAATAAATCTTAATGTAGAAATATAAATAAATATAAGTATTAGTTATTTGAAGTTTCTAATTTACTGAACAATGTCAAAAATCTGTGAAATTTATATGTTTCCCAGAAATTTATATTTTTAAAGATTGTAATTTACTATTCAATTCATTTACGCTGCAATATTCTTTTTAATGTGTGTGAATTTCATTTGAACGCTTTATTATAACCATTTATTATCTAGTGTATATAACATTTAGAATTAACAATAATTTCTAAAACTTTCGTACAAAGATTTAAAAATTCAACAACTTTATGAATAACTGCCGTTTGATTTTGCCTTTGCTTTGTTTATTTAATTTCTTATTGTTTCATCAGATACTTATTTTTCTTAACTTCTACACTATAAATCGACAGTATTAAATAGTATGATTTGATTAAGTATGTATTTTTAAAAAAAAAGGACAGCAAATCTTCAAGTAAACGGCATTTTATGACTGACATACGCTGCGAGCGTCATGTATCGCGCAGACCCGCTAATGTTCGCACGGAGCGTGCAAGTTTGGCAAAATCGCTCTATCTTTGCCACTTTTCATCCAATTATAATTAGAATAAACAAATTATTTGAATAAACAAAAAAATATATAAATAAAAATATTCTCAATTATTATAAACCTAAATAAAAAACATACATACACATATATACATACAAATATATAATACGCTCACCTCGTCCCTACTATCTAGGAGCGTACAGTGTTTATTATAATATTAACGTATTTACAAATGCATCTCGTCCCTACTATCTAGGAACGTACAGCATTAGTTAAATACATCAGAGCCGGATTAACCTTTTGCAGGGCCCGGGGCTAAGGATGATCACGAGGCCCCCTTTTTGGAAAAAGTCGCTTACACCGCTCCCCCACTTTTTTCAAAATGATTGAACTATCAATTTTTAACTTAAAATAACATAATATTAGGTTAAAAAATTTATATTCAACTATTTTAATTATATATATATATATATATATATATATATATATATATATATATATATATATATATATATATATATATATATATATATATATAAATTAATAATTAATTAAATATAAATATAACATAAACAACTATTGTTACTTTTACTATTATTTTTATTAATTATATATTAATTTGTATAGTAAGTTTATAAGTGGAAGCGACACATTCTAAAACAGGTTAATGAATAAACTGCATTATATATAAATATACATTTATAATACAAAAGAAAATTATAGTTTTTTGAACTCAAATATTTTATATTCAAAACTGCTTTTTTCGAACTTTGTCAGATGCAAATTGCCTAATGATTTCACCAAAGTTTAAAATCTTACACAAATCACTTTCTATACACAATAATGACAAAGCCGATAGTCTTAACTGCGTCATGCACACACGATATTTGTTTTCTATATATTGCAGCTTCGAAAATGACCTTTCACCTTCACAATTGGTAAATGGTATTGATAAAAACATTATCAATGCTATGTTAATATTTGGAAATACATCTGCTACTTGTTTTTCATAAATCCATTGTAAAAAATAAATCGGAGTCAACTTTTCTTCCATTACTTTATTCTTCATTTCATTTTTTAAATTATTCTTTTTTTCGGTTTTCAGTTTAACTTTCAAATCTTCGCCAAACTCCAGTTTTAACATCGAAATTAACTGTTGAATTTCGCTTTCTAAATTATGATCTAAATCATCGGGGTGTACCTCTAATAGTTTTTTAACATAAATCTTTATATCTTTGATTTCTATACTTTCTAATTTGGTAAAAAATCCAAACAAACCTGTCAAATAGTCATATGCAGCACTTCTATTCTCTAACTCTACTCTTAATTTATCAATAATTACCAGAAAACTTGCAGTTCGAAACAGTTCCCTACCACGAATATCTTCACTTTCATTTTCAACAGATTTATCTAAAATTTTTTTCGTTATTTTACGCTTGTCTTTGTCAGAATAATCGTGTGAAATCATTTGGCTAATTCCCTTCGCTTTCTCTTCTATTTCATCAAAATTTTTTCTTAAATTGAATATGAATTTTACTAATGACTTGAGTAAATTATTAGCGGTTGCCATATCAATTTCGATTTTCTGTAAAACTTTAGTAGTTATATTCGATTTTTTTTAAATATCAAACCATAGGACAGGCAACAGTGCTGTTTCAAATTTTAGCATATATTTTTTTAATGATATAGCTTTTTCCCTTATAATAGCAGTCTGCTGCTCGTCACTTGCAAGTTCTGAAAGAGCATTTATAATTCCATCATAGTTTTAATTTAAAACTAGCACAGCGTCATATCTACACGACCATCTTGTCTCAGATAAACTTTTGATTGATTTGGAAGTTTGTTTTTTTAATACACTTCATCGGTGTGTGGAACCAACACAAAATGCATATAATTTTTGTAGAAACATAAAAAAACTAACTGCGTTAAGACAAACACCTATGCTACATTCATCTACAAGATTAGAGAATGAGCGACGCAAGGGACGTAGAAGGCTAATTTATTTTTTTCTTTAATATGTGCCTGCATGCCCTGATACTTTCCCGACATATTACTTGCGTTGTCATACGTTTGTTCACGACAATTAGCAATATCAATACCATTTTCTTCTAATATTGATAAGACTTTAGTACTTATGTATTCACCAGTATGACTAGAAATTGGTATGAAACCTAAAAAACGTTCGATAACTTTTCCTTTTAAACAATAACGAATTACAATAGTCAATTGATCAACGTGAGCTAAGTCAGGAGTAGAATCTACTACTGTCGAAAAATATTTTGCTTCTTTGATTTCTTCCTGAATTATACATAATACTTTTGATCCAAGTAAAATTATTAGTTCTTCAAAAATTGTTTTTGAAAGGAATGAGACATTTCCTCGACCTTTATTGCAGTGCGCCTCGAGATTTTTTCGTAAAAATGGATCAAACGTCGCTATTAACTCTAATAAACCAAGAAAATTGCCATTTTCTAAAGATCCTAATGTATCATTCTCACCTCGAAATGCAAGTCCACGTTCTGCAAGATAACGAATTACTTCAACAACTCGTCTTAAAACTTCTGTCCAATAATTTATCTCGAATTCAACTGCCTTATGTAACTCGTTATCAACATACTGTATTTTGTCCATATACAGACGCCAAGCTATGATACAGTTTTTGTGATCAGTACTATTTTCATGACTATTTACTTTTTCTTTTCCTTTTTTCCAATTTGAAAATCCATTTGTAATAAACTGATTATTTTTATTCGATGCAAATAATTTACATGCATAGCAAAATATATTTCCTTATGATTCTGAGTATATAATCCATTGTCGAACGTGCTTGGTACCATTTGGTAATGTAGTTTCAAATATGGAAGAAGGTAAAGATCTATTTTGATTGTTAATAATTCTCTTAGACGCTTCATATCGACCACTTCGATTTTGAAAGAAAGAGCATCCAAGTTCTAAATATTGGTCTCTAATATTTGTATGCAATTCTACAGGCCAATGAGCCGGATCGTTAGTAATTACACCTGCAATTGATAATTTTTTAGATATAATTATGTAATAGAAAACAATTGACTATAAAATATTGATAAATAAAAAATTTCAATAAACACCGGTTTTCTTAGGAAATTCAGGTACTTCTTTAGATAATTGCATAGACACGCCTACTCCTACATTTTTTCTTGTTCGTTTTCACTCGCCAACGCTAATTTGGAAAATTTATTTTACAATTGAAAATATTTTGCTTAGATATTGAATTTTTATAAGTTACTTTTGGTAGGTAAAAGTTAGATTATATGTAAGTTTTGTAATATTAAATATTTTCACAAAATAAATAAAAAGTTCTTATTATATAACCGCATTTTTCACAAACATGAATGCGAAAGAAAATAAACCTTTTTTATAATACAAGCAGTTCTATCAGCTTGTACGAGCTTATAAGTTTGTCTCAAGTACACGACTGCGAGCCGAAGTATATAATACGCGAATGCAACGAGACGCAAAAACGTAGCGAAGGCAGAAAAACACCGCCTTTAGTAATTATTGTAATAATCAATACTATCCTACTAAGGTGTTGACCTTGCATTACAACGTATTTAAATCCTTTTAAATTAAGATTTAATGTAGCCGTTCTCAACGTTCATACTGTATTTGCGTCGCAAGTATGACTATGAATTAAACGAAGTTATATCGTGTCGGCTCTGTCTGCCTAACTACACTTTTGTCCAAAAAGCATGTTATTGTATATATATTTTTAAATTAATGATCCCATTTGTATTAATTAATTTACCTTGAAATTTAACATAAAAATATAGTAGTAATTAAAGATTCTAACCTAAAAAACTTAAAATTATATTAAAATATCTTGTAAACTTGTATCAATACTGCATTTGCCATTTTTGATCCATATAATTTTTCTGATAAAAAGTTCTGTTACTTATTACTTATTGTTCGAGTATAGCATATTGACAAAAAATAAGTAGTTTTATGTACTTTCGTTCCTTGCGACAAAAAAAGCAATACTTATAACAAAAGTATACTTATAAAGCTCAAAAACATGTAGCGATGTTAATCTAATTTTTACCTAAACACGTACTTTTTTACATACGGTTATGCGGGAATCATACCTTCGATACTTTATAAACATTCAACATCACGTTCAACAGCTGCAATATTTTCTTCCGTACGTAAACAATGTTCATCAAAACAATTATTATCTATATATATATTTCAGATGTAGTTTTGCTAGAACTTGAATGGGTATCTTTGTCATTTTTGCCTGGGAAAAATGAGGTTATTTTTGGTAATTTACTTTTGAAGTTTTCTCTGCTCTTCAATAATTTACGCTTGAAAGAACCACTTCTATCTGACATTATTTACTATTCAATTAAGAATAACGAAAGAATCACAATTTAAAGTCGTCTTTTTATAATCTTAATTTCTACGAAACATTCAGCTGATAAAGAATCGAAGCTCCATTGTAGCCAATCTTGTATTATAAGGTTTACACACGGTACAATGCTAAAGGTGGACTGAATCAGTATCAAATAAATAGCTTTAAGAACGCACAGCCATATAAACTTGTCCAGTTATATACATACGCGGGCTGAAGATACTTTGCGCGCGAACGAGCGCAGTTATATTCAAAATTCAGTCGATAATAGTTAAAATAATAAAAAGTACATTATCAAATAAATAAAAAATACTTTGAAATTCATACATAGAATGTTAAGACAGTATAATCTAAGCATCAAATTAGTCAATATAGTCAATACAGTTTAAAATCTATTTTAAGTTTAAGGTGATGCTAACCTTATCCGTCACGGAAAATTAAAAGGATCCATCTTTTTCATTTAATGTTTAACTTTAAGTAAATATCTTTCTGAAACGGGTTTGCCCCAATTAAAAAGAACAGATTTCCAGAGAGATATTTGCTCAAAATTAAAAAATAGACAAATAAAATGATCACATGGAAATACTAGAAAAAAATAGCGATGATTTCGATAGTAATATGTATTAATTTTTTTGTATTAATTAAATGTATTTAAATGAGGAAAAATACGTTTTTTTATATAAGGTACTAAAAATGAAATCTTAAGAATTAAATTTCTTTTCATAATACGTGGCAATCCATGCAGAAATACTGTGTCAAGATTTATCATTTTATTATTCAAAAAGTTAATGGAATAGAAAATTGCTGTTCCTATGGTCATCATGTTTGAGTTTAAAGTTTACAGTTTGTTATTTAAATATTGATTTTAAATTGTAAATTGCTGTTTCTGGGAAATTGAGTTTAAAGTTTAGGGTTTGTATTATTATTGTTCAAACAGGCATTACGAATTAAAAATTGCTGTCCCTTAGATTATTGAGTGTATAGCTTACGGCTCATTATTACGAAATAATTTGTTATTTATATAAAGGACTGTAACAGCAGCTTTGTAGATAAAACATGTATATTTACTTAAAAAATTATGAATATTAACCACATAACGATTTATTTTGTAAATTTTTTATAAACTTAACTAGAAGTCTTAAATTAGTATTTTGATTTAAGTCTCTAGCTTTAGGAAAATATTACTTTATTGAAAATTGCTATCCCTGGAGAACCTAGGTTTAATGTGTATGGTATATCATTTAATTATTCAAACCGTTGTTACAAATTGAACATTGATGTCCTTGGTATAATTGAGTTTAATGTTCGTGATTTTTTTTATTTCAACATTAATTTTAAAATGAAAATTGTTATTCCTGGGGCAAAAGGGTTCAAGGTTGGTCGTTTATAAGTATATTATTTATTTAAACAATTATTGCAAATAGAAAATAGCTGTACCTGGGGTAATTGGGTTTGATGTTTAGGTTCGTCTATTATTTAAACATTAATTGTAAATTGAAGATTGCGGACGCTGGGACAATTAGGGGTTACCTCGTATATTGGGGTTTTAAAATTTAAAAAAATTTCTCAGCCCCCCCCCCCCTTAATCCGGCCCTGAAATACATACATAAATGTATATTAAATACACCTCGTCCCTACTATCTAGGAGCATACGGTGTTTATTTTATTAAGATATTAACAAATGCACCTCACTCCTACTATCTAGGAGTGTACGGCATTAGTTAAATATATAAAAACATACATACACATATATACATACATATATATAATAAACGCACCTCGTCTCTACTATCTAGGAGCGTACAGCGTTTATTACAATATTAACGTATTAACAAATGCACCTCGTCTCTACTATCTAGGAGCGTACAGCATTAGTTAAATACATACATAAATATATAATAAATACACCTCGTCCCTACTATCTAGGAACGTACAGTGTTTATTATATTAAAATATTAACAAATGCACCTCACTCCTACTATCTAGGAGTGTACAGCATTAGTTAAATATATAAAAACATACATAGAAGTAGATAGGCTATAGGCATACTGGCTAACGCGGGTTCTGTATCACCCCCCTGCCCTCTCAAAGTGATCCAGAACCCGTTCGGATTCTAAATCACCCAGAATGATCCAGAATCCGAAATCGAGAGAGTGGGAGAGCTTCCCTTTCTCTTACGTGAACCAGAATGCCTATAGTGTTTTCTACTTTTTTTTCTTTATTTTCTTTGCAAATGTTTACAGGAGTGATAGAATAATTTTATGAGTTTGACGGTGTGAAGTGCGCAGGCAGTCTTGTACTTTTAAAACATAATCATCTCTCATTAGCATGAAACCAATCATGTCTACTGCATACTCCATCTTGGAATGAGTGTTGAAACGAAAGTGTGTTGGATAATATGCTGTTTAGGCAAGCTTATTGATATCCCCACTGATGGGATTGTACTGAACGATGCGATCGTGTAAGATCATGCAATAAGCTGAAGTGTTAGCTGGAAAGTCTTTTTTAGACTCAAACTCTAGACGTACATCGACAGGAGCGCTCTTTATAGATTCGTTTTGCCGTGAACAGTCAATAACTATGAGTGGTTCAAGGTTGATAAATTCAGACTTTGTCAGCAGTGGCTGTGGATCTCTTCCATAGTAGGTGATTTGAAAATTGGCATACATATCATAGAGAACAGCGAACTGATTCTTAGATATGTCGAGATTCATATTGTTATATGGATAATATTGAGAATTCAAGAAAAGTCTCACATTACTAATCTCACAATGGTCAAATTGACTGGCATTTTCAGTTTGCAAATTTTTTTTCTTGGTTTGTAGTCCGAGAATGACAAAACGAGGTTTTTCTAACTGATTTGAAGTTTTCACTGTCCAGACATGTTTATTCGTGCTCGGAAGTAGAGGATATTCAAATAACTCCCAAGATCGATAGCACATAGAGATAGGATTATCTTTGCCAATGAAATTCAGCAGCTGGATCTTTTGTTTATCAGATGCAATAACATATGGCATTAACCACTCTATCTTCGTTATTTTTACCTGGTAGTCTTCATATGTAGTTACACTATTTGCCTTATTTACAGTACCTTCTTGAATTATTGCATTTAAGTCATTTCTTGATCTTGTGAGAATGAGTTCATGCTTCACATTAACTATAATTTTTTTATAGTCTTCTGCAAAGCCCAAGATCATACTCAGAGGAATGGAAACGTCAAAGTTGCCGTGTGCATCTACCAAAGTTTTGCTTTCTTCTCTAACGTCAAGCCAGCCTGCATTTTCTAACATGAGAGTCTGATTCGGATTGAATGATGTCCATCCTTTCATGAGACTGCTTAAACCAACATTTTTACTTTTATCTATCTCCACAGCATTAATTTCGTAACGAATTTCATCAAACAAATGGCAAATGCCATTGTTCACGAATTTAGTTTTATTTAGTGCTGTTCCATCTGGTTTTTGCAGTTTTCCACATACATGGATAGAACTGCGCGATGGTAAGAGACATAGATCTTGATTTTGGATAGAAATACGAATTTCATCACTATTATCAAAGCTTAGTGTTGAGTAAGGTTGATGTGCGTGAACCTCGTAATGAGCAATAGACTCATCGAATACGACACCTGATTGAATGCTTAGAATTTCGTCCATTTTTCTGGAAGCAGCAGAGAATTATACACGTGAATTTTCTCCACGAACTTTTAGACCTAGGCTTCTGAGGAACTGAATGCTCTTCCGTGTTAACGGTTTGAGTTTCTTCGGTCGACTGATGACCGATTGACATGTTGGTTGACTTATATGCACTCTAGAATTGTAAACGATGCCCATTATACAGATTTGATGTGGAGTCTAATAGTAATTTCTTCTCCACGGAAATTCACTAAATTTCCATCTTGATCTACGATTTGAATTTGAAGATGATCTATGCACTTGACACTGAGTGGTAGATATATGACATGAGATGGAACTTCCAAGATTTTATATCCTGGTGGAACTCTGGGAAAGAACTCATGGATTGTATGAACTTTTTTGTTGTTGATGTAAGCACCTGCGGTAATATTGCACTCCACTCTGAGTGCGTTGATTTTCAATATTTTCACAGATAAATCAGAACTGTGATGAGTTTTTTCCTTGAGAATGCGAGGAGTAAAGCCAAGAAGACGACCTATTGAATCGTGAGGAGTGAGATCTAACGAATAACTGCAATTAATTTCACTTCTGAGAGTATTGTTGTTAGCTCTCAAAGAAAATTCAATTCCTTTAGATTTCAAAGTTTCTTGTAAAAATGTATTAATAGCATTAATCTCGTAACTGCCAGTAGGGATAGTAATAATATTTCCATTCACATGAAGTTTATTATTCAAATAGTCCACATTGGGAATCGAGTTGAATGTTAAAAGTTCAACTAAACCCAAAACAAAATTTTTATGCTGAGGTAGTTCAATTGAAGGAAAATATTGTGCCTCTAGAACAGAAGATTTTCCTGAAAGACTCAAAGTGAAACTGTCTTCCATGACTGATTGGAAGAGAATGATTCCCATTCGTTTGCAATCTTCTCTTTTATAGTCTTCCGGTTAAAAATTGAAGACAAAGATGACCACAAATGAATGAGTCAAAATTTTGATATCTTTTATAGTTATATTTGACTTCTTTCACATTGAAATATAACATGAGCTCTATGGGAGGTTTCAGATCACCAAAACTGTCAAAGTAAATTACTTTGGAACCATGTTTTCGATAACACACCCAGTGAGTGCCTTTATTTTTCATGTCATCCAAGTTAACAATAGCAGATTCATTACTCCATGGACTATCGGAAGGCAGATTATTTCTCATAAAAACACCTCGGAAATGTGGAATTTACAACATACGAGCATATTTTAGAAGATCATAGTCAGTCAGTGGACGATTTGGCAAAGTTAAATCAAATTTTTTTTTTTTTAGTAAGTTGACCATGACCAACATGAGGTTTCATAAATAATCCCATTCCAGTTTTATATGGTTTAAGATAGAGACCTTCACCTAAAGCAATATCTTCCATTGCCTTATTATGTCTCTTACTTTCTTCATGTTTTTTTCTGTGCAGCTTGAGCATCATTTACTGCTTTAGCTATTCTGCAGCTCCCCCTGCCAGAGCACCGGTCGCACTTAGTCCTGCGAACAACGGTATGAGAAACGGAAGAACTCCACCAATTTTTGATGGAATTGGAAGAACACGTGGAATGATAACTTTCCTCTTACCACCAACTTTCTTAACAGCTTGACGTGCACCTTTCAAGGCGGATTGAATAACCTCGCGGGAACATTTACTTGGTGTCATTGATTTTTTAGCAGCCGTCACTAACTTACTAAATTTTAGACCCATTCCAGTTATTCCTTTTAATTTCATAGCATTTGTAACAGCAAAAGCATATGCTTTTTCACCAAGACTGGCTTCCTTGGCTTTAACACGTTGCCAAGCTTTATCAGCGAGCTTCATGTCAGCTGCTTTACGGTCTCCATTTTTATCAGAGTACACTATGTCATGTTCTTTGCATGCCTGATCAAGCGGATTAATTCCAGGATCACCTCTTTTCAATCGTTTTTTCAATTTAGTTCCGGGACCACAGTATTGATATCCAGGAAGATGCATTTCAATCGGCAAGTTATTGATCACTTTATCAAGCAATCTATAACCTTTCGGTTGTTTCCGAGATTTATGTACGATGAAAACAGAAGAGAAGGAAGCGTCATGGAGAATTATTACCTGATACTATACGAACAGTATTCTGCGGGCCATCTAACTGTGGAAAAACAAATAGTTTATTGGCTCTAATTACACATCCCAATGGTCTTAGATTTGAAAATTTGTATGTACACTCTAAATTCTTAAATCAGCCAAAGTATCAATTTCCTGAAAAAGTTTTGGAACCGATAAAAGGTGTATCATATCTACCTTTTAGTGAGCATGAATCTGTAGTATCTCCAGATGAAGCCCGACCAAATTCAATTATGATTTTTGATGATGTGGCTTGTGAGAAGCAGGACAACGTCAGAGCATTTTTCTGTATGGGAAGACATAAAAGTGTAGACAGCTTTTATCTATGTCAGTCGTACGCTCATATACCGAAACACCTCGTAAGGGACAATATTAATATGTTAGTAATTTATCGTCAAGACGATGTTAATCTAAAACATATCTATGAAGATCATGTCAATACTGATTTAACTTTCAATGAATTTCGAAATCTTTGTTCTGAATGCTGGAAGAATGATAAGTATGGATTTGTTGTTATCGACAAAGATAGAGTGATGGATGATGGTAGATACAGAAAAGGATTTGACTGTTTTGCAATAAAAAAGAAGTTATGAATCCGAAACTTACAGTTCAATTGTAGACAGCATCTCGTTAGCATGTCAGACTTCAAGAAAGAAAAGAATATTCTCAGCGAGCTCTTGCGAGCACGTGAGGCTATTAAACAAAAATACTCTTTATTGAAAAAAGAGAGAGAAGATTTTGAAAAAGTTATTGGTGATACACTGAAACCAGTCATTACACCACTCGCGAAGCTCGTCGATTCGAAAGTCGAAAGCTTGCCACCTTCTAATCACATTTTGAATATAGACATCAACAGGAAACCGAGGAAGAAATTGAGATTCGATCGATCAAGTTATATAGTAAATGATATAAATGAGTCGGGTTCCGCATATGATGATGATGATGATGCAGATTTTTCTTCGATGGATGGCACAATGATGAATTCAACATTCAAATCTGCGCTTGAAGGAAATGAATCAAGTGACTGTTTATCATTGTTAAATGAAAGCCGCAGCAAAATCGATAACATATACGGAGTACGGAACGTCAATGGAGTGTATATGATTGGCGATCCAGAAATTCAATTTCATGATAAAATGGTAAAAGTGAGAGATAAAAGTTATCCTAAAAGTGGGGGTCTAATGGAATTACTCTTCAAGAAACAACCAGATGATAATCTTATAAGTTCAACAGATCGGAAAAATTATCGCAGCATCCTGGAAGCATCAAATGCTCATCGGAAACGATACAGCAAAGATGAGAGTATACGCACTTCGAAGAGTAGAAAATATATGAATATCATAGGACCCATGTTCCGCAGCGATCGTAAAAATAAATCCACCACCGGAAGAGGCCTCATACATAAATATAAAATAGCAAAGAAAAATTCTTCTATAGATCTAGTCTACTGGGATGATCCAAACGAGCCTATCGAGCGACTGCGATTATTAGTTGCGGAACGATCTGCTGGAAATAACAATCACGACAATGAAATACAATCGATCATTGAGGAACTACGTGAAGCTGGACATATATATTGAAATGCATCTCTTCTTATAAGATCAGTAGCATCATGAGTCTCGACGTGTTCGGTAGAAAACTTGAGGACACGCAAGAAGCGAGTCGCGGTCCACCAGGCATTGGTTATAATCTTACATTAGATGGTAATTTTGATTTACAAAATAAAAGGTTATGTAACCTTGCTTATCCAAGTCAGCCTAATGATGCAGTCACCTTGGAAGTGCTTCTGACAACTATAAGTAAAGAAGTTAGAAATCTAACTAACATAATGGCTGTAACGAAAGTTGACTTAGAGATTCCCATAAACACTGAATTAAATACAATTAATAAGGTTCTTTCCCATCTTAAAATTCGATTAGATAATCTTGAGACAAAATTGAAAGAATGCTTTAAAAAAAAAAAATTCTGACTCAATAAAAGTTTTTCTTAAACCTTAAACATATTATAAAAAAAAAAAAAAAATGGAGCGACAAAAAATAGCTGAAGAGTTGCACAAACCAACTCGCCGCATCTACAAGCGAAGAAAATATGATATACGTGGAATAGATGAGACTTGGCAAGCTGATCTTGTTGAAATGATTCCATACGCCAATGAAAACAAAGGTTTTCGCTACTTACTTACTGTCATAGATACATTTTCAAAGTATGCATGGGCTATACCAATCAAGTCAAAGAGTGGTAATGATGTTACTCTAGCTATGGAGTCAATACTGAAACAAGAACGCGTACCGACAAATCTACAAACTGACCAAGGAAAAGAATTTTACAATTCAAACTTTCAGAAACTCATGAAGAAGTACAAGATAAACCTATACTCTTCGCATAGTAATATTCATGCAAGCATATGTGAGCGTTTTAATAGAACGTTAAAAAATGCAATGTGGATAGAGTTCAGCAAACAAGGGAGCTATAAATGGTGGGATATCCTGCCTGAGTTGGTGAAAGCTTACAATTCAAGAAAACATCGGACAATAGGAATTGAGCCTAAAAATGTTACGCAGGCAAATGAAAGAGAGGTCAAGAAGCATTTTCCAAATGAAAAGTTACCTGTGAAAAAAACGAAATTTAAAGTAGGAGATAAAGTGCGGATAAGTAAGATAAAACATGTTTTTGAAAAAGGTTATACACCAAATTGGTCTACTGAAATTTTCACAATATCACGAGTTGTAAAAACCAATCCGGTAACTTATCATGTCAAAGATTATTATGATAAACCCATCTCTGGCGGCTTTTATGAAACGGAAATTCAGAAAACTATGTATCCAGAAATTTATCTAGTAGAAAAAGTTTTAAAGAAAAGTGGAAATCGTGCATATGTTAAATGGTTAGGCTTTAGTAATGAGCATAATAGTTGGATAGATACAAAAAAATTATTTGATTTAGCCAAGATTTAACCAAAAATATTAATGTAAACGCAATAATGTAGGTACTAGTAAATAAGAAAGCAATCATATTATGTTATTGTATTTATTTATGTATTATTATGTACAAGTTTTAATCTGAATAAAATAAGTATTATAATCAAAGCAAGCTGCGTATTTCATTCAAACTTAAAGGAAGATCCACCCTGATATGTCACAAATAAATTCATTTTATTTGCAGTATTGGAGAGTCTGTCAAAAAACTCTTGATCTCTTAGGATGGCTGATGAAATCTTCTCCGGTAAAAAGATTTGAAAACTTTCGTCGAGTTCGGCTACGACCTTCGTACCGAATCTCGTCTTCACCTCCTTAAGTGCTGTCACCATGTACTGATGATCTTTTTCCAAGTCTGTTACTTTCTTCCTCGGCAAGAAGTTGCGTTCAGCAATCTTATTAAGTGTAGATAGATCCATTCTGGAAAAAGTAAAAAAATAAGAACTTCTAATAGAGAAAAGATTTGTTAGAGCAAAAAAAAAAAAAGAAAATTGGTGAGAATTAACTGTGAACTTACTTAGAAATTTAGTTGAGTCTTGGTTTCTTCCCAAAAGGATGATAATTCTCGAACTCTTCGATTGCTCGAATGTGCTCCTCGTCGTGGTCTGTCTGTTGATATAGTTCATTCCCCACCACAATTTCTGTCCTTTCCATTGTCTCCTGTAATATATCCCTTCTCTCTCCTCCCTCAGAGCGTATCCCCTCCATTGATGGATCCCAGTCATGCATAAACTCCTCTAACACATCATATTCAATTCTGATTTGTTCACCTTCATTGTCATAAAGTGTCATCCCCTCTCGCCTTTCACCATTTTCATTGGCTGCATCACCCCCACCTCGTATTTCCCCCTCTCTTTCATCTTCTGCAACATCCATCCCCACTCGCGTTGTCCCACTTACATTGGATACTTTATACCCCCTCTCCACTTCCATCCCTACCACTATTTCTTGTTTTTCAGCATCCTCCTCTATTCGAATTGCAGCTTGCGCCATCTGCTCATCCATGATTCGAAAATGACCCCAAGGTAAAGTGTCTGTACTCTGAGGCAATAAGAATCTCTTATCATCGTGAGGACTAAGAGCAATTTTATTCTGTCTTTCAGTATGCACTATGTGCAATTTTGAACGAATGTTGCATTGATCACGTTTTGCAATAATAAGATCGTAAAGACATATTCTATAATCCTCGAAAGTTATTGTCTTCTTCACAACGCTGGATTTTATACCTTTGGCTTTTTTCACTCTCTCTCCTCCATCAACTAAAATACTGTACATTTTGCTTCGTAAACCTATAAATTCCATCATGATCTTGCCACAGCATTCGTCTTTCATTAATCCTGGGACTTTTTTATTGACACGTGGAATGTTAAACTGATTATTCTCATCATAATCAGAAGTATCAAACCTGTGAATGTCTTCTTTCATTATTTTATACATATCAATGTCCTCAACTTCATATATCAAACTATCAGTATCTGTATAAAGAAGTTTACATTTTTCTCCTACTCGCTGTTTCATATACGAGTAATGGAAATCATAAACTAATGTCTTGGACAAATCAAGGATACAAAGACCAACGTATATCGGTTTCTTGATTGTGATATTTGTTCTCTTTAGCTGAATAGCAACTAAATTTTCATCAAAGATTGCACAGCTGTGAAAATGTGGTTGAGCTATGCGTGCTTCTGCCCCATATCTGCCTGTGAATTTATTTACTAATCGTACATCAACACGAGACCGCTCTCGCTCGATACACTTTCCATAGACAGCGTTAATTAATAATTTATAGAAGAGTTTTTCAAACTCATTCTTCGCTTGCTTTCTCTTCTCAGTATTTAATTCGACATAAGGTTTAAGCCAGGCCTTCTGCTCGAAACTCAGAATTCTATGCATCTTTTTCAAATGAAGTCCATTATCCAGCGCCTGTTTGAGTGTTCGATAGTCAATCACATACTTTTTCTTATCGTTCAGAGTAGTGAGAAGTTTGTTCTGCTTTGAGCCAGGTGGTGCACGGTGCTCTGCGCAGAAAGGGAAGTCTCGATGTTCATCATGTATTTCCTCAGGATACTCCAAGTCTACTTCAGCAATGTAACCTATATCTGAATCTGGTGGTGTATTGAAGAAGCTTGGATTCGCCTCAAAGTCAATCCATTTGAATTTTCCAATCGGTAAATGCTGTACCATCGCCCACCCATACAGATTATTTATATCAAAATATAAGAGTGTCTTCGTTTTCTGTTTCTCGTCGTATGAAGAACCCATGTATGGATTGTTTGCCTTAGCATATCGATTACAACACTGGCTTATTCCTCCCCGAATGCCTGCTTCAATAAACATAAGCATGTCAATATCTGTAAGAAGCTCTAATTCCACCTTTGTCATTTTAAGAGCTGCTGAAAATGTTAACCCTGGAGTCGTGTAAAAGTGAGCAGGACATAAATCATAAGCTTTAAGAGATGTCTCTCGAAAACTTACGAAAACGTCAGCCAATAGTAGAACATCTGTTTTTAAGTAAAGATCTGAATACTCTCCCAATATTTTTATATTGAACTTATCCCAGACTCGAACAGCATGCTTGTAGTCTTCTTCAGCAATATGGGAATCTGTTAGTTTATTATAAAACTCATTCTTTTCTGGCAATTTTGTAGACGATAGCTTATCAAATGCGTCTACATAATCATATGGAAATATACCTTTCCGTCTGAGAAGATCTATCATTTCATCTGTGAATCCATCTGATCGAAACTCTTTCACCGCTATAGGCACGTTTTGTAGATATGATGCGAGTTTTTCCAATGATGATGGTAGAAAGCGCCAAGAATCTATGAATCTAAAGCTGATGTCGCAGTCATCTATGTATTTCGTGAACGAAATATATTTCTCCTTATTATGAGGTATTAGACTAACTCGTCCTTTCATCAATGTAGAAGTAGCGATCTCTTTCAAAATGAAGTGAGTATCATAATTGAGGTTATGAAAAACAACGGGAATGAATCTTGAGCTCTTATAATTCAAATTACATGAATTGTGAGCTGCACCTCTGAAACTGAAGAGAAAAAAGAATTCATTTTTTTTTCTTTGGGAATCACCAAAAATTAATTTTAAATATAACTAAACTAATAACATACCGTCCTGTAAAATGACAATGGTCTCGCACTGCAAGTTCTTCATCACGGATTGATTTTCGACATATATGACAAACAGTTGACCTCTGGAAAGATAATTCTTCTAGAGCTGTGAGTTTCATTGGTTTAGGATTCTTGTACAGATGATCTATCTTCTCACTTATTGATTTTAGTTCTCGAACAAACCATTCTGCAGGTGTCTCTTGATCTCCAAATTTTTGTCTGTAAGATTTATAGACAGATAATCTGTCATCAAAGCTGCATTTTGTGTAGTAACCTATGCTGTATGCTTCATGTAGTTGAAAAGCATTCTCATTCTCAGTAGGCTTCAATAAACATTCAAAACCAGCATAAATAACGAAATGAACTTTTTCTCTCTTTTTGTAATCTTCGAATTTGAGAATGTTGTTCTTTGAGTCTGGCAGATTGATTCGGCAATTATTCATATTTTTACGATGATTTTCATGAATTTCCAATCTTTTTTCATTATAGAAAACTTGTAAACACCTTTCACAGTGGTATGATTTTCTATTAGCTTTAGACAGTTGAGAACCCAGAAGACGAGACATGCTTTTGATCCAAACGTAATGGTATTTAGGCATACTTTCATCACCATCAGCAAAATTATTTTCTTCATGCTCATCAATGTAAAAATCTTGAATGATAAGTAGATTTACATGTCTACTCTTATTTTCTGGTTGATTATTATTTTCTGGTAGATTTACATGTTGATCTTCCTCTTCTGCTTGATTTTCTTGTTCAGCCTTCTTTTCTGACGTAACGTGACAAGGCGATACTTCAAATTTTGAACCATACTTTCTGAGCATGTATACATTTACTGAAATATTATTCAATTTTTCGAATTTTGAAATATCTTTCAGTTTTACTGGGAACTGTATATCATTAAAGATCAACTCGTTCTCATGTACACGATATTGATTAACTCTGTTGGAATTATATTTGCTGGGATATAATGCTGAAAGAATAGCATATTTGAAACACTGATTGTCATTGTTATGAACATTAACACATGCTTTTTTGTTTTCTATAAACTTTGGGAGAGGAATATAAGAACTGCCCTTGAATGGAGAATATTTTTTCATATTTATACACAAACTTTTAATACTCTTCAATGTCCATCCGGAATCCTTTTCCTGAAACTCTTCTAGTTGTGTAAGAATGGGCTCTTTGATATAGTCTTTAAACCATTCCTCTAAATTTGTTGACATGTATACTGTAGCACTTTCACTCGTGAAATATTTAATATCGGTCGTTTCCTCTCCATTTTTCTGCATAGAAAATTCCGAGATAAAATCTGAATTTATTTTCACAGCATTGTATTCTTCTAAGCATTCTTGTGCCTTAACTTTGAAGAGCTTTTGTGCATCACTTAAGAAACTCAGAATGTCCATGTGTTTTATATTTACAACTACGCCAGTCTTGATTCGATTTTGGAATGCCGACTGCACATCTCGCCACTCTACACTAGCTTCTGTTTTCTCAGATTGTAGATTACCTCCTCGTTGAAGATGTTGTTCAAATTCAACTTGCACGCACGAAAGATGAGTCATGCAAGTTTGACATTTCTGTTTCTCTCCTCTTGTAAGTTTAGATTTTGCAATTTTTTCATTTAATTCTTTTATGGTTGAATTACACATGTCCAACCAATAATGAATATCGTTATTACTTAAATCATTTACACTTTGTAAAGTATCACGAAGAAGCTGAACAAGGCGTTCAAAAAGATCGATGGATGCCATATTTGCTTTTTTCTCACTGTAATAGCACTAAAATAGACACTAGAATAGGACTTCACAAATGTGCACGATAGTCAAGACTGAAACTCGTTGACCGCGATAGATGAACTGTGCTTATCCAAGAAACTGCTTCCCTTTTTGTATGTAATGTCGACGTAAGTAGAGGTAGAAAATTCAAATAACTGACCAAGGATAAAATGAAGAAGAGGGAGATTTTCTTAGGTAGGGATGAATTTTCTTTCATTTGAACCAACTAAAATAGTTCTTTTTGGGAAGAGGAAGGAGATTTTTTAAGAGAGGGATGAATTTTCTTCCGTTTGAACCAACCAAAAAGCGGCTTTTCATCCCTCCAATCAAGAATATACTTTCTTTTTTGAACGACCAATCCTAAAAGAGCCTGAGGCGGAGTTTCTTGTTATAAAATCAGGATGAGAGAATTTTCCTATTCATTCTCTGAGTTCACTTCGTACTGAACTATCAACTACAGAGCTGTAAGATGGCTAGAACACGTGACTACGACTTGATGTTCAGAAATGCCATACTGCAATTTCAAGAAGAGAATGTTTATATTTGTGACATTCAAGGATCCCAAAGAATAGCAGAGGATTCTTTCATTTTCAAAGAAGTAAGTTTTCTCAATTTAAAGAAAACTGCTTTACCGACTGCATACCTCTTTAAACCTCCTATGACATTGGAAGAACTGACAGCAGAAGAAAAATGTATGACTCACTGGGTGGAGAAGTATCATCATGGAATTGCATGGGACGCTGGTGATATTCCTTATCATCGTCTTCAACGAATTTTCCAAATTTGCTCGCAAGGGATTGAGAAATTATACGTTAAGGGAGAACAGAAAGTGCAATGGCTAAGAAATCTCATACCAAATGTGTAAGTGATATATAATATGACTCTACTTTCATACTTTTTTCATACATTCCATACTTTTTCATACTATTTTTATACTTTTTTCATACTTTTTCATACTTTTTCATATTTTTATCATACTTTTTCATACTTTTTTCATACATTTTCATACTTTTTAATTACTTTTTCATACTTTTTCATACTTTTTCATACTTTTATCATACTTTTTCATACTTTTTTCATACTTTTTCATACTTTTTCATACTTTTTCATACTTTTTCATACTTTTTCATACTTTTTCATACTTTTTCATACTTTTTCATACTTTTTCATACTTTTTCATACTTTTACTTTTCTATGCTCGTATTTCTTACGTTTTTGTTTTTATTTACAGATTAATTTCAAACGTTGAAGACTTTGGATGTCCATCACTGGAAACGTTATCGAGCGATAAGCATTACGTATGTTTTAATCACATTCTCTGCATTAGAAGGAAACCTATATGCGCTGTACATAATGTTATCTCAATACGAGCATGGCTACTAGATTATTTGGATGCTAAATTTGGCCAAGATGAAGTAGATATCATTTCTAAAAGGAATACATACCCATGTGTATATTGGAAATAAATTGTTATTAAATATTCTGTAAAAAAAGAGAAGCTTGATGATTGAATAAAAAAAAATTAAAAGTAAAATCATTTTACGATATTATTCTTTCACAAATATAAAATTAAAATATAATAGATAAATCTATAGCAAACTTAGGGTACATGTGGGTGTTACTGCGGATATTTTATATTAATTAGAATAAAGCATTGTTCATCATATAGACAATATCGGAAAAAGGAAAATGGAGGAAATGACAAGGGGAATAAACGAAAACAAGTTGAAAAAATATTTTTTCATTATATTCAAAAAAACACTTATTACATTAAAAATTAATATATAATAAAATAATTATTTTTACATATATATATATATATATATATATATATATATATATATATATATATATATATATATATATATATATATATATATATATATATATATATATATATATATATATATATTATTACATAATATCTATTCTATGAATGTCACATCTTCTACGATGCGAGGTTTTACTATTGATGGTCGCGGTGGTGGTGGTGGAGGTGATGGTAGTGATGGTGGTGCTACTGTTGCTGCTATCTTCGTTTTATCCTGCACTCGGCTGTGAATTCGCAGCCAATCTCGTTTCGCTTGCTTACTTTGAACCGAAGCTTTGTCGTCCTTCACTAGATCTGAAAAAATAAAAATGGCAAAAAAAAATAGTTTTAAAATATAATATAATATAAATATTAAAATAAAATGAAATTTTAAATTTTTGTATTTCTTACCAATATTTGTCGACCTGGAAGGTGACTTCATCGTATGCAAATGGGGTGGCGTGGAAGGCGTTTTCGGCCTCGGCTGGTTTTCAGCTTCATCTATAAAAGAAAAGAAAAAAAAACAAATTATTAGATTATTATTTATTAAGGTAAAGTAGGTAGTACTTGGACACTTTTTGAAACGAAAATACGGAATCAGTGTTTGTAGAGCCGAAACTCAATATTTTTCCCAAATCTTTAATCTAATCGTTAATTCGGCATGTTTTACTATTATTAGTACAAGAAAAAATACGCTTACATACTTTTTTATACTAATAAAGTAAGTTTAAAAATTCAACTATACGTCACAGTAGTTGGACATCATATGCCAAGCTGGTCCCAGTACTTGGACATAGTTAGGACCCAGTAGTTGGACATATGAATTAAATGTGTCCAACTCCTGGGTTCAGAAAAAGCAGCGGACGTAAACTTGGACAATACATTCGGCAAATTACAGTTCTCGACATAACCTCAAAATGTTATATTTACATTTATAACAAATTTAAGACGTAAATTAACATAATTTTGGTTAAATTATATACTACACATCATAAACTATCCGAATGAATGCCAACGAATACATATTTTTATCATCTTTATCAGTAATTACAATTTTTGTCACTGTCCAAGTACTGGTCACAATTTTCGTTTCGTCCAAGTACTGGGCACTTTACCTTATTTAAGTTTTACATAAAAAAAAAATGAATAAAAAAATAGTTACCTTCATCTTTCCTCTTTCGCTCGTTGTTGCTGTTGCCGCTGCTGCTGCTCGGCGATTAAATTTTTGGAATCCGACCAACATCCTGTATATTTTTTCCTTTCGCAGCCTTTAAGCTGCCCCTTGAGCTCGAGCTAGAGCTGGAACTAGAGCTCGAGCTGGAACTCGAGCTGGAACTCGAGCTGGATCTCGAGCTCGACCTTGATCTCGGCGAGCGAGCAACCGGTGCGCTCTCTTGAGGTACTATTCCCTCGTATAACTGTTGCATAGCAGCAACAGGGGGTAGTGGTGGTACTGAAAAATAAATAAACATTTAACATAATATTATTTTAATTATTATTAATAAAATTCTATAAAATGATACTTACATGAATGTATCGCATCCATTGCCCACGACACATGGTCAGGCATCATGAGCAATGTGGGCCCGTTAGAAATAAGCCACCGGATACGATCCCGCATCATTTGCAAATTCGTCTTGCTATTTGCCATCTCGAATTTTTCTTTCAAATTTCAAGTTCGTATAATTTTTTGAAATTTGAAAGTTTACTGACTGACCCTAGTTTGCGCACTAGAATTTATATCGTCAGAAGAGCTTACCCCTTCTTTCACTTATTCAAGAAATTCTGCGATTGGTTAAAAATTCTCCTCCCTTAATTAGAAAAACGCCTGCCTTGCAGAAATTTTCCTCCCAGAATTTTTTAAGAACCACCTCCCTGTCGGTCACATCCACGCCTACACATTTTTTTCGTGAAAGTTTCTACAATCTTGATGACGAGAAAGTGCATCTCTAGAAGCTGGCGTCAAAGTTGTTGGGAAAAGTGCGACCTGCGCGAAGTCCTTCAACATGTACCAAGCCTTGCTGTAATAAATCGTTTCTCGCCGAAAAACTGGCAGCGTATAGGCCTAAAAAAAAAAAAGTAAGCGTGCGCGCAGTAAGCCTTTCTCTAAGGGTCGTGTATTGTATAATTTACTACTACCCGCGCAAGGACCTTCAACATGCGCTATGCCTTACTGTAATAAATCGTTTCTCGCCGAAAAACTGTCAGTGTTTTAGCTCGAAAATTGACTTTTCGAATCCATGCGCGCAGTATGCCTTTCTCAAAAGGTTGTTTATTACTGGGAAAAGTGCCACCTGCGCGAAGTTCTTCAACCTGTACCAAGCCTTGCTGTAATAAATCTTTTCACGCCGAAAAGCTGACAGCGTATAGGCCTAAAATAAGCAAGCGTGCGGGCAGTAAGCCTTTCTCCAAGGGTCGTGTATTGTTGGGGACAATTTACTACTACCTGCACAATGACCTTCAACACGCGCTATGCCTTACTGTAATAAATCGTTTCTCGCCGAAAAACTGTCAGTGTTTTAGCTCGAAAATTGACTTTTCGAACCCATGCGCGCAGTATGCCTTTCTCAAAAGGTTGTTTATTGCTGGGAAAAGTGCCACCTGCGCGAAGTCCTTCAACCTGTACCAAGCCTTGCTGTAATAAATCTTTTCTCGTCGAAAAGCTGACAGCGTATAGGCCTAAAAAAAAAAGCAAGCATGCGCGCAGTAAGCCTTTCTCTAAGGGTCGTGTATTGTTGGGGACAATTTACTACTTCCTGCACAAGGACCTTTAACACACGCTATGACATTCTGTAGTATAGCGTGTATTGCGGAGAAAAACTGACAGTGTTTTGGCTCGAAAATAGACTTTTCGAATGTATGCGCGCAGTATGCCTTTCTCAAAAGGTTATTTATTGCTGGAAAGTAATTTACTACTACCTCCACGAGGACCTTCAAACTTGCGCCATGCCTTACTGTAATAAATTCGTTTTTAGCGGAAAAATAAATTTCCGAATGCCTCCGCACAGTAAGTTCTCGAAGGCCGTTTACTGATGCAATCTTCCTGCTATCTGCGCGCATCTACAGCGCATACCTGCGACGATCACGTGTATTGCTAGCAAAGTCAGTGAGCAACGTTCCATCTATTTTTAAAAGCAGAGGAAAGAAAGGCTGACCCTTTCTTTTCATTCTTTTCGGCTACTTTCCATTTCCTACGCTTGCCATCTGTTTCTTCGAAAAGAGGAGCAAAGAGCTCTTCCCTCTCTTCGGGTGGGAGTAAAACGCTTACGTATTCGGGCCTACAGAGTGGGGATAGAAAAAATCAGATACGAATTCTAGATCACATTAAGAGGGGACAGTTCAGAGGCGGGGCTTAAAACACACACAATACGAATCCTGTAAAAATTGGAGAAGGGACCAGGCATAGGCCTTATACACACTACAGATTCTGTATCACTTTGAGAGGGGGTAAATCCATTGGAGGGGCTTAAAACGTACAATACGAATGCTCAAAAATTGGAGAAGGGACCAGGCATAGGCCTTATACACACGACCGATTCTGTATCACTTTGAGAAGGGGTAAATCCAGGGGAGGGGCTTAAAAAATACAATACGAATGCTCAAAAATTGGAGAAGGGGACAAACAGGGATAGGCCTTATACACACGACCGATTCTGTATCACTTTGGCATGATACAGAACCCGCGTGAGCCAGTATGCCTACAGCCTATCTACTCATAGATATACACAAAATACTTTCTCATAACATTTGAACTTCATTTACGAATCTGTTCTGATTAAAATATAATAGTCGAAAACCCTTATAAGCTCAGCTATATGACACATGTATACTGAAATTGGGAGGAGTTCAAGACAATACGGGCTTAAATACGTACGATCACATTAAGAACCTTGGCTAGTGTGCGAAAGCATAGGGCTAAAAATAAAGGTACGTTATAAAGATTAATAGCTTTGCTCTAATATAGTCATTTGGACGTCACACTAGTATAAAACAATTGCAATAAAATTATATTTATAAAAATATTTTTTTAGATAATAGATGCAGTAATTGAAATGTTCAATAGCACGAAACTAATTTTAAATAATATCTTTAGTATATCATTAATTTTTATTATAAATAAAATTAAGCTTTAATGTGTTAAATAAGTTAGAAGAATATTCGTGAAAAAATACACAAATGTTATGTCGTAGTTCAATGTTTAGATAACTTAGCCGATAATAGTTACAACAGACGATTCAAGGCAGATTTTTAGAAAAAAAACTATATGTCACCATGTACTTTCGTTGTAACATTTGGACGTAACATATCATGTGCAGTAGCACACCGCCGGATCGGCAGACTCGACCTCTTTTTGAGCTTGAAAATTAAAAAGCGCCTCACGCGCTCGCAGCCATTACCGCGAGGTAAACAGACGAGCTGCGTACAAGCCCAGAATACCTTTTTCTGCGCCTGTGGCAATTTAAAAAGTGACGGTGTGCGCCCTTCGCTGGCTCTACTCGGCTTGCGAATCACGTTAATTCCTCTACGACGCGGGCTAACTTGTTAATCGTGCTTCATCTACCCCTGCGTGTTCGTTTTTTGTATTGGATCTACCGAGAATGTGAACCTCGGGTTTCTTTGGTAGGTCTTATTTTTCTTTCGTAAATAAATGCGTTCACTGAAATTCATCGCCTCGATGTACAGAGGTACACGTAACCGAAAAAATAACTTTAAATATATATATTCGCAGATTCTTTGCCGTTTTACTGTATGTTAATTGATTGCAATTGTAAAAATAAAGTTATAAGATAAAAGTGATGTTCATACACCTAACCTGGTTAATCACATTAGGTTTAATGTGATTACAATTAACATATAGTAAGAAACACAGACTATCAAACACTTACACACACTTATGCACACACTTACATACGTACACGTGTATACACAAAAACCCACACAAACACACTCGAATACACACCCGCACCTATATATACACACTCACACGCACAAAGATACACGTACATACACATATACAGACCGGCTCACGCATTATTCCTCATCGCGAAGAAATTCAAAGACTTTGGTATATTTTCATCATCGCAAAGTGTGATACCCCCAAAATCAACTAATTCTTGCTTAAAAACAAAAATTTTTCAATCTAGAGCTCATTTTAAGGTCTTCCTAAAATGTATGTATGGATGTATGTTATGTATGTGATCACGTTATCCGATACATTTATGAGTTTTTTCAATAACTTTTTCAATTAAAAAGATATAAGGAGTCTACTGATCGAACAGCGCCAGGAAAACGGACTCAGATAGTTAAAGACTTATATTTATATGTATGAAAAACTTGATACTTTTAACAATTAGTTGTGCATCGTGTTTAAATAATTTGGTTGAATAATTGCACACATCTTGAAATGAGTGTCTCACAAGGAAAATGTACGAAGTGCGGGTCGCGAATTTTGATGAGGCTTAGAGAGCTGTTTTCTGGTGCCTAAAAATGAACCCCAGCACCGGCCGTTTTGCCTAACGAGCCTCTGTTATCGAAATTTGGCCAATTATGCCCCAAATACTCGTCACTTAGTGAAAAAATGGTACATCTACTTCAGATCATAACTCCGAAAGTTTTTACTCAGAAAAAATAATCGAAAAGTAGGTAATAGTAGAAGAAACAACCTTTAATTTCGGCTTCGTTTCGTAAAAAAATATTAATCTCTTGCAAAATTATTAACTATCAAAAAGAGTAATAAGAAATGCATGGAAAATCAGCGATTTAAAATGTAATTAAATTCTTCAATTTTTCATGCATCTTTTATCACTATCTTAGACAATTAATAACTTTGCAAGAGATTAATATTTTTTTACGAAACAAAGCCGAAATTGAAGGTTGTTTCTTCTACTATTACCTACTTTTCGATCATTTTTTCTGAGTAAAAACTTTCGGAGTTATGATCTGAAGTAGATGTACCATTTTTTCACTAAGTGACGAGTATTTGGGGCATAATTGGCAAAATTTCGATAACAGGGGCTCGTTAGGTAAAACGGCCGGTGCTGGGGTTCATTTTTAGGCACCGGAAAACAGCTCTCTAAGCCTCATCAAAATTCGCGACCCGCACTTCGTACATTTTCCTTGTGAGACACTCATTTCAATAATTTTCTATCGTTTTATCTTCTTTATCATCAAATTATTAGAAGTTTCCTGACAATTTTGATGTTTTTGGACTAGTTATTTTCTAAACTCTGTTTTACAATACTAACATATAAATAACTGAAACAATATTTACCATCAAATGTAGATCATGTGATTGGTGTCGTTCAATGCAAAAAAGTATGAAAAAAATTAAGATTATTTGATCATCTCTCTAACGATTATTTTCATTTTGGGCTTAAATTACTCGAAATAGGGTAGAGACACTAGTAGACGGCCACCCTCCAGTAGTAGTAGTCGGACACTTTGGCTATTTTCTTTTAAAAAATAAACCCGTAGACAAAATATCGCTAGATTAATAATTTTGTAATGCTCTATGCCATTTAAACATTTAATTCTGACGTTAAAACAGGTTAAGAACCATTAAATAATTCGATTTTTTTCGATATATCTTTGTCGATATGTGCTTATAGGTGGTCGACTACTAGAATTTTTTTAATTTTTGACGAATTTTAGTTGTCGGTCGGGCCTGGTTGATAACCCATGTCCAAAGTCACTTTTAATTGTGATGATCATTACTATTAATTAATATTTAATTTCATTTATTTAATATTTATTCAATCTTTTATAGCGAAACTTAAATCATAGAACTATTAAAAAGAATAAACATTGCTAATAAAGCGCGATGTATTGCCTTAAATTATCCTGGCCAATTACTAGCGATCAAGCGGCCGAGTACTAGATTCCGACGGCGGACTACTAGCACTTTCGTCATATTTTATTGAAACACATATTATAATAATCCTGTAAATATTTTAAGCAAAAATAAACATTTTATCAAAAATTAGAATATATTTACAGTGTAATAGATGTTGAGAACCACTAATTTATAAACAAAGATTTTTCTGAATTTTTTGCAACAGCTTGAATACAAGTTTTTTCTTAGATGGCCGACTACTTGTGCCTCTACTCTATAATGTAAAAGTGCAATCTGCAAAGATCCGAGATTGACGCATACTTTTGGGTTCGAGTTCGTCCAAGCCCACCGCGAAGGCTTTTTGTAGTATTGATGTGTGATAAATATTACACGTATAATCATTAATAATTTGATATAGCATTCTTTATCTTACATTTGTAGCATGAATATTATAAATTATAGCCTTTTCTTATTTTTTAAAATAGCAAAATATTTTTTTTGTACAATTAATAATGAAATCTTTTTAAAATTTAATTGAAAATTCATGATGCAAATAATGCTTTAAAATTAAAAAGTCGAAATTCGATACATTGATTAATTTACAAGGTATCATAATACAAATTTTACTCCAATTTAGTGTGAAAATTAGGGCGAATTCTTAATCACTCTTTAATTTAAAGTAATAAAATACACTTTTTAGATTGGAGTGATTGCATTATCTCTTTTAGAATGAAAAGGCACTCTTTTACATTGATCGTGCCTAAAAATGAGCCCTCCCGTTGTGGAAAATGTGTCCAGAACTATGTAGATCTATCTAGTTTGCCATGGGTTCAGTTTGCACATTTATGTATGTACATTACTGATAAATTTTAGATTCTGATTAATATAGACCCCCTACAATGAGCAAACAATCTCCCTTTACTATAATTTTTAAAACGATGTGTATTATTTTTTAATGAAGTGCATTTTTGTCTGTGAAATTGCGGAATATAATATTTCGTCTGTGAAGAGCAAATACGAAAACTAAAGTAACGGTACTATCTGTTTAAGGGGGCAGGCCTGGGTTAATCCCAAAAAGACCGTTTTCTACGAGTCCAGAAAACTTTTTATGTTTAAAAGCAAACATTCTGAAAATTTATATGCTATCAATACGCAATAATATCTTAAATTTAACCGGTGTAAAACCTCAAAATCTTGACCCAACACGTCACAATAAATCACTTGTTTTCAAAAAAAGTTTTATAAGTATCGGTTTACTTTGATCCAAGTTATTGTATAGTGTATTTGTTATGTAATTGAGAGCATTCTTTGTACCTATTTTTTTCATAAAACCAAATTGGTGTTCAGATATTATATTACTTTTTTTAATAAAATCATAAATTCTGTTATATAAAATTCTTTCAAGAATTTTAGCTACATTTGATATTAATGAAATAGGTCTATAATTTGATATATTATGCTTCTCTCCAGACTTGTATATAGGAACAATTTCCGCTTTTTTTAGTGCACCAGGCCATACAGCGTTTTCAATACAAGAATTAATTAAATGCGCTAAAGGTTCAACAATATTGTTGCAAAGTATTTTTAAAGTTTTGGCATTTATTTTGTCAACTCCTCCATTTTTTAATTTCAAATTATTAATAATACTTACAACCTCATGCGCACTAGTTGGTTTTAAGAAGATGGAGCTTGCATTCATATCTGGTAATTTTAAATCAGCATCCGAATATTTGTCAATTTTCTCACTCAATTTTTTACCTAGTTCACAAAAATACTTGTTCATATTATTAGCTATTAAACGTTTATCTGTTATTTTCTCACTATCAACTTTAATATAATTAATAGTATCATTAGATTTAATTTTTTTCCCTATTTTTGTGTTTATAATTTCCCTCAGTTTTTTGGGATTATTTGTATTATTTTGGATCAGACTTTTATCGTATTTGACTTTTGCATCTGTAATTACCTTATCTAATATTTTGGCATATCTTTTGTACTGTACTTTAAGTTGATCATTCTCACGATCCATCTAACATAAATTATACAAAAATTCTTTAGTATAACACGATTTTATTATAGCATCTGTAATCCAGTTCTTCCTTCGTTTCTTATTATCTTTCCTCAATTTTATTTTTGCTAATTCAATGCATTTTTTTATTTCGCTTAACAGTGTATCAGTAGCAATATTAGGATCATGTATTGACATAGTTCCATTCCAATTTATTGTCTTGGCAACGTTTCTTAATTTTTTATAGTCTATTATTTTAGTGGGTGCTTTACTTTTAGTCTTCATCTTGTTTATAGCAATAAAAATAGGGTAATGGTCTGTTAAAGAATGTTTTAATTTATATGTAACTGTACTTAGGCTATTAGTTTTAATGAAGATATTATCAATACAAGATCCTTTACAGTTTCCTATAGGTGGCCTTGTAATTCCCACGAAACCAGGAAAATATCCATTTTGTAAGAAGTTACAGAGGAATTCTTGACTAATATTATCAGATTCTAGTAAATCAATATTAAAATCACCTATAACTAAATGATTTTTAGTATTTCTCTTATTATTAAAGAACTTGTTTAAATCTAGAATGAATTCTGCCTTAGGTATGTGATGAGATCTGTATACAGCGAAAAATTCCATACTACTGTTATCATTTAATGTGATATGAGTATTTATTATTTTAATCTTTCCATACTTAATAAATTTAGTTTTGTGTAATATTCTTATCAACAAAAACCATGACACCATCATTCTGATTTAAGTTACTTTCATTATAATAACTATTATATCCCTCTAAATCGTGTATTTTATAATTTACTTGTACAAAAGTTTCAGTGCATATAACAATACATGGTCTACTAGTTAGACTTTGTAATAGAATTTTTAACTTATCAAAATTTGCAGACATACTTCTTATATTTACATGCATTATAATATCATTTTTATTGTTAATGATTTTATTTAGACAATTGATATTGTCACATATTTTTTCCTTTTGAATAGAGTCTTTTTGTATTTTATCAAGAAATTCAAAATCCATATTTAATTATTTAAAACTTAAGTCTTTGTATTTTTTCTTGTGCTATTTCTTGTTACTATTTGTTGTTTTTGCTGCTGTTGAACAGTTTGTTGTTGTTCTTGTTGCTGTTCTTGCTGCTGTTGTTGCTGTCGTTGTTGGTTTTGTTGCTGTTCTCGCTGTTGTTCTTGCTGCTGTTGTTGCTGTTGTTGAGAAAATTTCTCACTTTGCATATTGTTTGCATTCTCTTTTTGTTGGTTAGTTATCTTCAGTTGATAATGCTTCGGTATTGAATACACTGTTGGTAATGTAGGTATCACAGGATAATCAGTGTTTCCAATTAATTTTTTAATCTTGTTATTATTTCGCATAAATTTATATCTGCTGCATTATGACACGTATTAAAAACTGTATTACATTTATTATTGCTGTAACTGCAGTTTATACATACTAATACTTCATTATCACATTCAATAGTTTTGTGATTTTTTGCACACTTTAGGCATGTTATTTTATTATTGCACTTTGTACCATTGTGTCCCAACCTACCACAGTTGAAACATGGTTTTATATTTATCAGGTCAAAAACTCTACAGCTTTGACATCCAATAAAGATACTATTCTTGTTATCTCTGATGTTTTTATAAATTTCAGCTGTCACTTCCACTAAAACGCTACTGAGTTTTGTCGTCTTGTTTGTATACAAGTGTAACACCTGAGCTTTAGTATTAAAATTTGCGAAATTCCTTATGTTTATATCTTCTTCAATTTCATTCTCATCCATGTTCATATTGTTATCAATTCCAACTATTTTAATTTTTGGATTATTTAATTGTTCTATTTTCACTTCACAATCTCCATCTAGGCAGTTCTTTAATAAACTTTCAGCATTTTCAACACAGTCATTATTCATACATTTAATAACAATCTCATCTTTATTTTTGCTGTATATTTCTTTTGTTTGAATGCTTTTCTCACCTATTAAACATTTTACTATACTTTTTTTGACATCTGTTTGTCTTGCATTATTTAAGGTTTTAACTATAAGTTTTGGAACTCGTTTGTGTAGAGGTTTCACAGCACTTGTTATTTCAGCAAAAGATTTATTGCTTCTTTGGTAACTTTTTTGTTTTCCTATAATTTCTTTCAGTAGATTATTTTTTTCAAAAAGTTCTCTGTTAAGTTGTTTTAATAGTTCATTTTTTTTTTGCATGATTTCAAGATCAGCTGCACTATCTCTCACTGTTGAGTTCAGTAGGTCTTGTGCTTTACACTCTAATTCCTTCAGTATTTCCTTTCTTATTTCTTCTGATTGCCTCGATTTTATTTGTGCAATCATTGCCTTTGTTGATTCACTCAAAACCTCTTCATCAACTTTTGAGGTTATGTTTTTATGTTCTTGGCATAGTATTAGCCTTTCACTAATAAAAATTAGACTTTTTTGTTTTGCACAACTTTGGTGGTACGAATTATCACATATAATACAAATAACTGTTGTTACTTCATTCTGTGAGTGACATTTCAGAAACTTTTTACTGGTCTTATCCGGAGGATCTTTTCCTCCCGCCGCCATGTTGGCCAAAAAAAAGATGGCTACAAAACATTTTATCCCCGTGGCTAGTGGCCTATTATAGTCCGTTTCTCGTTATATCCCAGTCTCCTCTATATATAATATATTGTATAGTAATTATAACAATTAATCTTACCATATTTAATGAAACAAAATTTAATTAAAATACAACGTGAAACCTTCGAAAAGGCCACTTACCTGAAGTAATTCATAAAGTCAGGAACCGATGACAGCAACATAAGAAGTAGTTTCGAGGAGGTCTGGACATACGTAGCCAGCATTAAAGTACCTGCGAGAAGCGTGAAGCGACACGTAGGACTCTAGAGGGCTTTGAAGAGCTGTGTGTCTGACACACAACACATCAGCAGTGTCAACAAAGGCTGGACAGCCAAAACAGGCATCAACAACAGAGCATCGTCGAATGTTAGGCAGGAACAGCTAGCACCACCAGTAGCTTCAGAAGTCGTGCAGGACACTAGCAGAGCCTTTGCATGCTGTGTGTGTCTGTCACACATCAACAGCAGCTATAACGAAGGCTGCACAGCTGACACCAGTACCAATAGCAGCATTATTGAATATTATGTAGGTATAGCTAATACCGCCAGCAGCTCCAAGCGGCATGCGGAGCCACGTAAGGCACACACAGAGTCTTAGAATGCATTGAGTGTTGGCCACACTGTAGCAGCAGCTTCGACGAAGACTGGACATTGTAAGGCTGCGGTTAATAGCAGTGTTGCGAATGGTTGGACAGGCACAGCCAGCACAATCAGCAGCTGCAAGCGGCATGCGAGGCCATGCAGGATACTAGCATGTCTAGGGAGTCCTGTCATAGCGCTTTCACAGTAGCGTGTGCGCTAGACAATTTTAAACTCTGCCGTGGATTACGAGCAGTTGTCGAGGATACATTAGCGGGTGTCGCTTTGCCTCTCAGACACGAGCCGTGCTTGACCATACACTATAGAGATCTGTAAGTGCCGGAACATAATAGGCTGGGTGCACAATAGACTACAGCGCTACGTTGAACACATAAATTATATCTATAGATAAATTTCTCAAAGGGTACGGTTTCGTCAAATGTTCCATGAGAGGGTATGCTCCATCAGCTATAAAAAAGTAAGGTAAGACAATACTACTGTTAGGGAGCACGTCCTCTTCTGGGATGTCGATTTTTTTTGTGACTAAAGCCTTGTACAACATTGATGCTTGAAACGTTCCACCATCACTTTGATGCCCATATCCTCCAACATCTATTGTAATATATCTATAGTTTGCATCTACTGTGGCTTGTAGAACTATAGAGAAAATTTTTTTGTAATTATAATATAAGGAGCCAGACTTTGGTGGCTTTTTTATTCTAACATTACGAACATCTATTGCTCCGATACAATGTGGAAAATTCCATCTACTGTTGAACTCTTTGGCAATTTCTGAAAAGTGATCTGCAGTTGGTATCGGCATGTGAATTGGTTGCAGTTCTCTCCATATAACATCCATTGTTTGTTCTATTACAGAACTCACAGTGGAGATACCCATTCGAAATGAGAAAGCCAATTGAGTGTAAGAGCTTCCTGTTGCAAGAAACCTAAAAAATAACATTTTTTGTACAAATCAATATATATATATTTTTTATTTATTTACTGTTACATATATAACATTACTTCTTGAAGAGAAATATTCAAAAAATTGAAATAAGTTGAAGAGTGTACTTAGAGTAGACATATTCAAAAACAATAAATTTACCTTAATGTGAGTACGAGTCGTTCCTCTGCAAGGATTGGCTGTGTGTGAAAGTTACACCAATTTTTGCTCAACTAGTCCTGTGTTTTCGATAATAGATAAGCAAATGTAGTCGGATTCATTCGCATATACTGTTTAAATTTATCAGGATACTTCTTTAACAATGGAAAGAGATGATGATATTCTCCACAGCATCGCCTTCCTTTGTTAATTTCATGTATTTGAAAACGTTTAATTTGCTTTTCAATGAATGGCATACGAATGCTTGTATTTTCTAACAGTGGTGGTAAATGTAGCAGTTCAGCCATGGTTATGTAAACACTATAAACTAGAAAAGAAATAGTTATTGATAATCATATATACTTTAAAAAGAATAAAATTTGCATAATCAATGTAGTATGGATCGATATGGATGAAAAATTGTGAGGATATGCTATACTTTTAAATATACTGGTGTTAAAACAATATTGAACAAACGCTATGAAAGTAAAACTTACATACAACAATTTATAAAGTAAACTAAAATTTCTACAAGGTATTAAACTATATCTAAGAATTATACAAAAGGTCCTATCTAAGTATGCTGAAGAATTGAGAATACTTACTCTGTATTTTTTCTATAGAAGGATTTATAGCTTACAACCCTTTTGCACTTGCAGCGATTTTTAAAGCCAAAGTGTGGTGACAACGTTGTAAATGTAATTGCCTTGTTGCTCTTTTTCAACGTACACTGAATTTTTGGAATTCAGCATGCACTCCAAAACACAATCTTTCCAAACTGCAAATCGAAATATCGCAAATAAAGACGATTATGGGAAACAGCGTCTGAAGATTTTGGAACAAATCGTCGACGCCGTCGGCATTCGTGGCCGAGTCAAACAGTATACATACCTGCACATTTTGGAGCAGATCGCTGAAACCCTACAAGACGCTGTCGGAACTTGTGGCAGAGTAAACAGAGCCGGCAGATTTTTGAAAAGATCGACTATCAAATCCTACTGGAGCCGTATTCTGAACATATAAGATTTCACGGTGACAGTGCAGAGATGTCGTTTCACTCGGTCACGTCTCACGCGCGCGTCCCTCGACTCTCGTGAGTCGTGACTCGAAGTGAGATCAGAGTCGACTCCGGTCGACCGTCAACGAGTCAATGTTTTTAGGATGATCCTAACCACCACAACCAAAATAAAGCGGCTAACCTAAAAATGGTGATGGCTGTTAGGATGCAATTACGTTATTAAAATAAATAAATACAAAGAAAGAAATAAGAAATAGATGATTATCCATACACTTTTTAATTCGTCATTTTAGCCGCTTTATTTTGGTTGTGGTGGTTATGATCATCCTAAAAACATCGACTCGTTGACGGTCGACCGGAGTCGACTCTGATCTCACTAATTCGAGTGACGAGAGTCGAGTGACTCGCGCGTGAGACGTGACCGAGTGAAACGACATCTCACTATCACCGTGAAATTTACGTTCAGAATACGAGCCCTGGACACCAGCGGAATTTGTGGCAGAAACTAAGTGTGATGTGTTTTTTAGGATCCTGCAAATGTTTTGAGAGCAGTGGCCTTGTGAACGCGGGTAACTGCAATCTGCTCCAGCCTTCGATTCTGTTCCCCTGAGCGCGATGTGATGGTCACGTAACCGTCAACCGGCGTATTCGCGCGGTCGCTTACAGTGCGATTTCATGCAGCGATTATACCCTCTCTCGCACCTATATGTTAGCATAGCATTCGCCGCATGAAAACGGAGCAACAAAGGAAACAACTGATGCCAGCTGCAAGAGGATCACTACAACTGAGCTGCGGCAGGCTGCGGTTTCCGATGCAGTCTCCTCGTACCGGCTGGCCACTCCCTTTCTCCGCGTCGCAGTGCAGCAGTCGAACAACATTTCTCACGAACTATTGTTATTTGACTATCTGTATATTTGTATATTGTGCCTCAACTGCCCAGAGCTTGATCTTCGAGAGAACTTTGTAATATATATATATAAGTAGGTGGTCGGTGCCGCAAGTGAGTAAACATGTAAAACGTGCAAGTGGTGACAAACTGATAAAGATCACTGGGTTGAAAGCCGACATAGAGGAGGAATTCAGAATAATGAATGCCAAGCAAACTGTCTTCTTTTGGGGAAAGCATCTCGAGGATTTTGTGATAAAGACTAACATTTTTTTGATAACTTCCGGAGATGGTAGTTGTTATCGATAAATTAAAAAATTGTTAGTATTTGTAGGGTGCTATTAAAACTAGTATTTTTTCACAATTCTGAAATATGCTTGTTTCCGTAAAGATCTTCAATATGCAGATAACAACATTCATAGACATTAATTCGGAAGAACAGCAATTAAAGTTAACGATGATATTTAAAATGAATATTTGTATATAAGTATTACGTAAAACAATATTATAAACATTAAAAATTTTATTATAAAATAGCCGTCTACTGGTGCTGTCTATATATGTTATATCAGATACAGAATATAGCAGAACTATCGTAGCCGTTGCAAGTGCAAACATCGAATCGAAACTCTTCAAAAGAGAAAAAAAATCGTGACCCTAACGCTGTGTAGCTGTGTGTATGGCTCCGTCTAGTTTAGCTGAAATCTGCCAGATGGCGAGTGCGGCGAATCAGAGATACTTACGCATAGGTAGGTAGACTGACTCCTGAGCTCCGAAATTTTTACGAAACGCGAAGAGAATCCGTTTCCAGGAATAACAAGCGAGTTTGTCAGACAACATGGACACCGCATCAGAGCAATTATTAATATCAGAGATAGAGGCGAAATCATTCCTCTGGGATAAAACTGACAAAGAGTACAAAAATAGCTTCAAAAAAGGAAAGGAGTGGGACGCTATTGCAGAAAAGTTGAGATATCCAAGTGAGTAAATTTATATCATTATCGTAGTCTACACCGTGACCGATAAAATCGTCGTTGAAAGGACGCCGGAGTCTAACCTTGTCTACGGAGAACATTACTATAATAATTCAAAGTTTTCTCGAAACGAAAAAGTGTTAGGTTCCTTTTTAGCACTCAAAATGTTCCTTGTTCTTAGACGAAGCGGGGACATCACTTTCTTTTTGATTAAGCAAATTATTTTTTAAATAAAAAGCGAAAAACTTAATTAAACAATGACAGGGAATTCCGGTATCCTTTTAAGAGGACGCCGGGATTATCTGTCCTTGTCTAATCCAGTTGTTCGCTGTTTATTTAAAAAATAATTTGCTTAATCAAAAAGAAAGCGTTGTCCCCGCTTCACCTAAAAACCAGGAATATTTTGAGTGCTAAAAAAACACATAACGTTTTTTCGATTTGGCAAAAACTTTGAATTACCAAAGTGAGGTTATGCGTATAGACAAGGCCCGAGACTCCGGCACTCTCTTAGCCGTATCTACTATCCTTGTCTAATTACATTTTTACTATTTATTCAAATAGTAGTTTGTTAATTGAAAAACTAAGAGTCGTCACGATTCTTCATACTCTCTAAATGTGAAATAGTGAAATTGTCACTATTTCGGTTAGTGACCCATTTCTCACTTGTAAAATAGTGAAAATATCACTAATTCAGAAGTTGAAAATTTTTCACTATTAAAATAGTGAATAAAGCACTAATTGAATTAGTAAACCGAAACGCTATTTTGTGGGGACTCGCTTATTCGCGCCCTCGCGCCCCGCTCAACCGCTAGGCGGCTACCAGTCCCTACACACTTAACATAGGTATTACTCCCGCTTTCCCGCAAGCACACGGATATCTCTATCAGCGGTATATAAGCCAGAATGCAAACTCCTTCCAGAGCGTCTAAGGCAGGGTTCTTCTATATCGCCTTACTGATGAGTCCAGTAGACGAACCCGGGACGAAACGTGGAGACAGAAGGCTTTGTGCTTCTTTTTGAGACCTCCATAATTTCATTTAGTGAAAAATTTCACGATTAAAATAGTGAGAAAAATCTCGCACATTCCTACGAGAGAAAATCCTCGAACAGTGAAACCCGCCAAAAATGTCCGGAAGCGTGCCGACCGTTGAGAGTGAGAATTGGGAGATACATAAAATATAATACAAAAAACACAGCATTGAATTTAATTAATACTGTTAAGTAATCATATAAATGTATATAATTATGAGGTGTAGTGGTTATGTATAATTTTTGCATTTATTCGAAAATTTTACATAACCTCAATCACATCTCGTGGAAGAGGTTAGAAGAATTTTCATACCTCCAGCTAGATTTTTTCAAATTCTATAATATTTTATTATTTAATTATTTTATTTGTTACAGATTCTATAATCTTAAGATTTTCAATTAATTTAAATCTTTCATGGGACAATCATTTTACTACTTTAAATATTAAAGATTCACAATTTTAAACAGTAAAAACTTTAACTAATTTAAATAGTGAATTTTCATTATTTTTATTAATATCTATCCGATAATTTAAATAGTAAAATTTCACTAATTTAAATAGTGAACTTTAATTATTTTTATTAATATCGATTCACTAATTTAAATAGTGAACTTTCATTATTTTTATTAATATCGATTCACTAATTTAAATAATGAATAATCACTAAAGTAAGTAGTTCATTTACACTAATTCAAATAGTGAAGGTTTTTCACTATTTCATCTAGTGACTATTCACTATTTTCTAGTTGCATACTTTGTACTAATTCTGTTAGTGAATATGCACTAGAAATTAGTGAATTTTCACTATTTCACATTTAGAGAGTAGAGTGAGGAATATTTTGAGACGTAAAAAAATATCTAACATTATTTCCTTTCTATTATTTCAAGCCTACATATACCCTATAGTATCTTATAATACCCCTTTCTGAGAGTATTATAATTACAATTTTCTATAACAAAAAAGTTTATTCAATAGCTTCATACTAAATATGTTTTTCTCCACGAACCGAAAGTACACATTTCTGTCCAAGCGCCCGAGAGGAAAAGTGGTACCTTCGATGCAGGTATAGAGAAAAACACATTTAGTAAGAAATTATTGAATAAACTTCTTTGTTATAGAAAATTGTAATTATAATACTCTCAGAAAGGGGTATAATAAGATATTATAGGGTGTATATAGGCTAGAAAATAATAGAAAAAAGACAAAATTAAAAAAGAAATAGAATAATTAATTGATTTTTGTTTTGTATAAATTTCAGAAAACACTCTTAAAAACAAGTGGAGGGCATTAGTTACCAAATTTAAATTGGAATCGAGCTTTGAAAGTGCAACTAGATCTGGCGACAGCGCTGATGATTGCTACTCCTCTGAATGGCCACATTACCATTCGTTGCTCTTTCTGGCAGACAAAGTACTTCCTGCTGCATCGTCAGGAAATCTAACTAGTTTGTTTGAACAAGAAGTATCTGAGGACGAACAGGAGGAATTTGAAGAGACTACATTTTCAAAATATTCTTCAACAGAAAACTGGACAATGCCGAAGCACACCAAAAGTGTCCCAAACGTGTCGAGTGCTGAGAAGTATGCAAATACGGAAAATAGAAGAGTACCTCTCGCAGAAAGAAGTGTTAATACAACCAATGAGTTTCGTGATATATGTTATATATCTGACGCAGATTTGATTTTCTTTAAAACACTGGCGTATCATGTCAAGAAAATTCACCCAGATAAATTACTACAATTCAGAAATGATGTGAATGACGTTGTGCAGAAATACGCATATGGAGTTGGTGCAGCAGGTAATTCTTCAAAAATTACACCACAGTCAAGCCCACGACCATTAAAAAGAGAAAGAAGGAGTTGTGAAATGGAAAATGATGATGGTAGGAATTATATTGATTTCAACACTAATTATGACCAATTTTTTGTTTTTAAAACATTTTTATAATAGCAATATAAATGTAACTATATATTGTGTAATCGTAATGGCAGACATACCGGCGAAGGAAACAAAATTTAAGCCGACTTGGGAAGGTTATTCTGGTCAACGCAGTAAGTATTATATTTATTTTTGTAGCAAACTTTTATTTGAATAATTTAATCAAGTAATAATGAAATTTTTATTACATTGCAGGATCAATAAAAACAGAGCCTGGTAATGGTCCTACATATGCATATAACTGCCACTACCAACCACCTCAGCAACTATGCTGCAATCATATCATGAATTCTTACCCGATACAATGTGAACAGCAAGGCATTGTATCAACGCTGCAACTCGTGCAAGGAGCACCTACTGGTGCAGGCATAAGCAGTGGCCCATATGCCCCAATGCCATTTGCTCAAGGAGCACCAGGAGGCACTTCAAGCAGTGGCCAAGCAGCTCCTATGTCATATGCGCAAGGAGCCACAGTAGGCACTGCAAGCAGTGGCCCATATGCCCCAATGCCATATACTCAAGGAGCATCAGGAGGAAACAGTGGCCAATCAGCTCCAATACCAAATACGCAAGGAGCCATAGTAGGCGCTGCAAGCGGTGGCCCATATGCCCCAATGCCATATGCTCAAGGAGCACCAGGAGGCACTACAACAAGTGACCTACCAGCCCCAGTGCCACATGCAATGCAAGGAGCAACAGGAGGCACGGCAATCAGTAGTCCACCATTATGGAAACAAATCACGTAAAAAAAGTTCAGTTTTTTTATGTGCTTAAGCAGAGGTGAAAGTGATATTCCGGATACAAAGGTGTTACATAGTAAATCTGCGTGTATGATAATTATACATTTTAATTTAAGTTTTATAATAAGTTATAATATAAAAAAAAACAAAGTTCTTGTACTAAATTGAACAAAAATAGTGAGGCAGGTGGAAGCGAGTGGTTTAAAAAGAAAAATATAAATAAAACAAAGGAAAGTGCTTAACAGAAGATTGCAGAAGACGTGAGCAAGATGGAAATAAAGAAATAAATCTGCTCCGCTGATTTGGAGAAGAAACATATTTTAAAGATGTACTGAAAGTTTTAAGTTATCAATAAAAATTGCTCTCAAAATCGAGTGGCAAGTGAATTGTTGTAAAAAACGAGCTTCGCAATTTATTCATGAATCTACCACTACTCTCTATTTGTATGAAACAAATGAATTTTTACAGGTCTCAAGTTGATCCGGATTTTACCTCCTGTACGTAAGAAAAGTTTGAAATATATAACATAATGTTCAAATCAATCGGCCATAATAGTTACATTTATATATATGCTATATTATTTTTATTTAACTGTATTCACAAATTTTCATTATTTTTCAAAATCACATTTTTTGTAGTTTTAAATCACTGGCAGTACTTTTATGTAAAATAACTGTAATTCATGTTAGATCATAGAGTGTGCAAGAAAAGGTTAATTAATACTTGCAGACAATAATTTATTAATATATATAAGAAAATAATTTTTTCATTTAACAGATTCAGTGCTGTGCGAGCCATATATGTGTCACCATTTTCTTTCCCTATCTCCTACGTGACACATATATGGCTCATGAAGTTTTTTTTTATCAAAGTACTAGTATGAAATTAAACATGAATAAACTTCTTTTATCTGATAAATTAAATACTGGTATATGCCCGATATGATGTAAAGCATAAAAATATTTTATAAAAACTAAGGCATACCAAATAAAAATGTATGAACAATAACAATAAATTAAACAAAAATGTTTAGAATTCAATTATTAGCTTCAGCACAGTAGGCTAGCAAACTCTTATACATTGTCAGCACTGAACCTGTTAAGCAAGCAACATTTTTCCATCATAACTAGAAAACATTATAACTTTTTTAAAATTGAATTGTACGTATTAATATTTATAGAAATTTATTACTTACACCAAGGCGGTCAGATCCTATTATTGGCTTAAAACAGTAAATGTAAAAAAAAAATTTTAATTTCTAACATTTATATTTAATATTTGCATATATTTAACAGCATCTTTTTAAATAAAAACAGAAGTTAATCTTAGTCTTGAAGTTGAAATTAGTCTTATTTGTATATGAAAATTCAACTTACTAATGAAAACTACAATTTCTCTAAAAGCGATTTTAATTTATTAGTAGAGGTACATTGCATCTGATAGACAGACCTCAGTAAGATGATTACTAAATTTAACCTCAGCAGATAAGGGTTAAATTTTACTTATTCTACTTTTAGCAATCAATTGTTTTAATTTCTTTTCAGTGCAAAAATATTTTGCCATGAAATGCGAAAGAGGGATTAATGCAAATACATGAGCATCAGGCAATTATTCTCGAATACATGAGAAATACATACAGGCAATTATATATATATATATATATATATATATATATATATATATATATATATATATATATATATATATATATATATATATATATATATATATATATATATATATATATATATATATATATATATATATATATATATATATATATATATATATATATATATATATAGTGGAGAATTTTCATTTCTTTAAATAAATTGTGAAATGTGCTACTTATACCTCACTAAATATTGCATTTAAACAACTGCAAGAATATGAACAATGATAGAGAGCTTACAAGTATGTCTCCAGTGAGATTTTTCTTGATATAATTTCCTCAAAACGGCATTATGGAATATCACTGACAGCTCATATTTTGTTTTACTAAGTTTTATCATTTTCAATAAATATTTGATTCCACTAAAAATGATTTAAATGAGTTTACAATTTTAGCAATGCCACAGTTTGCTTAGTGTTAACTGTTAAGTAGTAAAATGCATGAACATGACTTCTGATATTCAAATTTGTAATTTAGAATAAATAATATTTTTTTTATAAGTTTGGTTACATAAATATAATTTTTTTTTCTTTAATATTGAATTTTGAATTAGCTATAAAAAATAATTAAATTGTGTAATGTTAATAATATATAAAAATACGTACAAATCGGTAACCTATACGGCACAACACAGCTGACAGCAGTCCAGCCGGGCGTATGTAGTGCCTACTGTGTGCGAATGTCGGTGCGTTCATTTGGTTCGCGCATAGGAAAATTTCATGCATTGGTCACCCTGTCAGTGAAAGCTCGGCCCGTTCGCGGCCCTTTTGCCCACAAGGGGGCAGCCCGTACACGAGGGTACACGAGGTACACGAGGGTACACGAGGTACACGAGGGTACACGGGGTACATGAGGGTATCACACGTACCCGAAGGTAGCCGCGCGTACCCGAAGGTAGCCGTGCGTACCCGAAGATAGCCGCGCGTACCCGAAGGTAGCCATGCGTACCCGAAGGTAGCCGCGCGTGGCCGCGCGCTCCCGTAGCTAGCCTGTGTGCCGGAAGGTAGCCGCGAGCTGCGCAGGCGTCGCTTGCGAACGGGTCCAACACCGGGCGGCGCTAAACATACGGAGACACCTGAAGGTAGCCGCGAGCGGTGATATCGAACGAGGTCAATATCGGGCGGCGCTAACGTACGGGTCTCTCTTCATGAGTAGCCATGCTCCGCGCGCCGCGCTATGTGCGCCGACAGTCCGTGTGTTCGGCACGTTGGAATACGCGGACTGTCGGTGCACAGAGCGCAGCGCGTGGATCGTGGGTCAGCATGAAGAGAGACCCGACGGAAGCAGCACCTAACCGAGGGGCGCGAACGCACGGGGGCAGCACCAAGCTGTGCAAGTGAGAGCGTAAAACTCGAAGCAAGATCACACCCACAACGGTATACCTGGAGCTCTCCACAATCGTACGTCTGGCGTATGAGTCTCTTACGTCATCCAATCAAAAACGTTCTCGAGGAGAAATGGATATAGAAGAAATAGAAATATATGTCGTTCATTTGGCGGCGTACGAATCGCATACGCCGGACATATGATTGTGGAGAGCTCCTTTGCACCACGAGCGCCGAACTAATAGGCTGGGTGCATGGAGTGTCAAGAGAGATATTTTGAGGTTACGTTTGGCTTAAATAATCATACTTCCGGTCCAAATCTAGGTACGAAAAATTAGGGTTGTATTTTTAAGGTCACAGGCTATCTTTTGATGTCTTAATATTACTCTTAACTGGATTTTTGGATTTGACTACCTTTAATTTCCCTGGAACCCTGACTACTGCACATATTTAGCGCTCTTTGGCTGTAGATATATACTAGGGGGGGGGGGGGGCTACTCGCCCCGCTCACCAACCCGCATTTAACTTTCAAACGTTAATAAACCTTGTAGAGGTCTGTTGGTATATTTAATATAAGAATCGCGCTTTTTAATTGTGTACAGTTTAATATTGATCAATATATCTATATTCGATCAATGCTAAATTGCGCACAATTATAATATGCATGAACCAATACTCTATAATTTTTACTTAAGATATATCATCATTTTTTACAGGGGATGTGGAGGGGATGTGGAGAGGATGTAACGGTCAATGTGGAAGTTATGCATTAAAAGTGGAGAAAACTGGAGGGGTGTGGACAGGAATGTGGAGGGGATGTGGAGGGGATGTGGATGGGCATGGAGGGGGTAGAGGGGAATGTGGAGGGGTTGGAGAGGCAAATAAGTAAAAAAAATAACGTCGTTTTTTAAATAATTTAACGTTATTATGTGAAGGGAATGTGAAGGATTGTGGAGGGGCGTGGAGGGGATGCAGGGGATGGAGGGGATGGAGGGCAAATTAATAAAAAAAATAACGTATTTTTTGAAAAAATTTAACGTTATTATGTGGAGGAGATGTGGAGGGGACGTGACGGAGGTCGAGGGGTGTGGAGGAGTGTGGAGTAGTGTGGTGGGGTGTGGATGGTGGTGGAGGTGGTGGAGGGGGGTGGAGTGACTTGATAATGCTTATGATTATATAATATAGGAATGTATATATATATACAATAATTTTGGCTATTAAAACCAAGATTATTGTGCCGCATGCAGGCTTTAACATTATATTTATTCGAGACTTTAATAAAGTACGGCACATGATATTAGGATAAAAACATGAATTCTTGAGGTTTATTCAAATTAAATTACAAATGTGTTGAGCACCAGCTGCGTGAACTCGCAGCACGATTTTCCAAGTATTCGATCGACACACAGAATTATTTATAAAACTAAAACTAACTACGGTGAGAACGGCGGTACGGTGGGAAACGGTATGTGTTCGAGAGGGGAAGAAGTTAGTACTTAGGGACACGAATTCTACAGAATAGTTGACGGTGAAATACGAATGCTAAAGAAGACACGCGCCACGATGCTTCACAAATTCACGCGACGCTAGATTTCCAATCTTTTAATGGCCCGTTCGAAAGATTAAACTCATTTTAAAATTTTATATCCCAAAAATGTGGGATGGGCTTGAATTCTCAAACCATTAGGGGTGGATGCGGCACAACGATTATGGCGGGTTAAAGGAGCATCTTCATTTTATTTTCCAAATTAGTATTTAAAAATTCTTTATCCCAGTAGATTTAAGAAAAAGTGCACAAGAATTGTGCTCATTGTAAAATAGTAAAGAAATAATAAGTGTAACATATTATAATATCGTATTGAAAATCTTAAACCAAAAAAATTAAATTTTTGCATAATTTCATACATGTGGAAAAGTAAGAAAGGAGGTATTGCGTTCGAAAAAAAAAATATCATAAATCTTATATATTCTACTATAAGTTTGCACAGGTTTTAATTTAATTTATTTTCTACTTAGATAATTAAAATTTAATAAAGGTAGAAAAGCTCAAAGGTGGGAAAAACGTGCACCAGGGGTGGGACACAATGAGCATGGGCATTGCTGATCCTAAATAAATTAATTTTTTCAAAAATTTGCTTTAACAAAACCTAATTTCAATTGTACATAAAACGGTATCATCGTATGTGATTGTACTTTTTTAAATTTTCATAAAATTTAAAACATTTTCAAAATATTCAAATATTTAAAAAATGTTCAGCTTTTAATCAGAGCCGATTCTTGCATGCACTATTAAATAAAGAAAAAGTAATATTAGGAAATCTAATGTGTTTAATCAAATACTATTCATTGTTATAACACTTGTAAACCTGTAAAATAGTGTTTTTATGAAACTTATACAAAATATTATCCATTTCATGCGCTTTCTTTGCCTCATAATTGATAATAAAAATGTATAATTCATATATTTAAAGTTGTTTGTAGCTAAATATGACTTTATTGTTAAAATGTGTATTTTAATAATTTTTTTAACAATATTTCATGTTATTTCAATTATTTTTATATAAATATTGCACTTCTGTCATCTTGCGACTGTGGCAGTAACTTTTGTACTGAAAGAAGCTATCTTCAGAATTATTGGTGTAATGGTTCGAGTGATCAAACCCACCTTATTCCGGATTTTAAGTTTTAAAATAAGATTTATTAATCGAAAGGGGCATTAAAAGGTTCTGAAACAATTTTTTATGAAAAATTCAGAAAATTTGCTGCTATTATTTAAAGAGATTTAATTTAGTTGAATAAATGATTGAAATTTGCTAAAAAATGTAAAAAATATTTACATGCTCATATTTAGCCTTGATCAAATGAAATAAATTCACATACATTTTACATACCAACAAGAACTTTCTTTCCGAAAAAAAGAAAAAATTTTTATCTTGTTTTTCCAGAGAATCATCCATACATATATATGTATAATACTTGTAAATGGGCATTTAATACTGATAAAATTTTTGTTATAAGTTATTCTCTATCCAAAGAATCTCAACATTTATAACATCTATATAAGCTATCTCATAAATTTCGGATATCGTAATATAAAGTTTTTTATACTTGTATACTATGTGATATACAACACTATGCATATTACATAATATATCGCCTAATATCCAATAAAAAATGTTTTATAGAATTTTCGGAAAAACTATTTTTTCAAGTTATTACTTGGGAATTATTAATTAAAAAATCGTAATGGTTCCCAAAATTGGCACAATGCGTTTCTTACACATAAGAATTGTACACGTAATTATTGTGCACAATTTAGCATTGGTCAAATATATCTATATATAATTTGACCAATGCTAAATTGTGTACAATAATTACGTGTATAATTCTTATGTGTAAGAAACGCTCTATGCCCCAAAATTGGAAGCATGATCTAGATGGTACTACCGATATTAGCAACTATTTTGCATTTAAGCATTATTTAAATATATTGTTTAAATATTTTAATTAATTTTCATTCAATTATTTTAAAACCGTTTCATGAAGGTTTACAGAACATTTATAAAATGTCATGTATGTAGCACAATATGAACTTCATAAAAGTTCATTTACGTTTCATGTTATTTTAATTAATTAAAAATTTATTGTAAATAATCTAATCTCCAGTAACGAAATAGTTTAAAACAATAAAATATTGAGTTCTGTTACTTAATATTTATAAAAAACCAACAATGTTATGAAAATAACTATTTCTATTCCTGGAAAATATAATACACTTATTTATAACTATAGAGGCCGATTTATCACTTTATTGACATTAAAATACAAAGATATACGCTGTAAGATATTACTGTTATTCGCTCAGTAGTAATGATATGAGAGTCAAAATTCTATAAAAGAAGGGTCACTATGTTATAAGTGAGAGTTACGAGGTAAGGAAAAGGGGGGAAGAGAGGGGAGTTGCTCCGCTCAATCCGTCCGTACGTTTTTAGATTATTGTGATGGCCCTGAAAAGGGCCGGTTGTAACTAGAGATGGCTTCTAAGGCTTCCTAGCCTCGCGCTCGGGACTTTTTGGCGGTCTCGGCTGGAGGAGTCGAAGAGCCCGTCGACGGCTCATGCTGCGACTCCTTGGAGCCTCGGAGATGTGAAAAAGACGCACCCTAGGCGTCGACCGCGTCGTAATCGGGCCGAGCCCCCGCTTTACCGCTGCCAGCTTCCGCGGATCCCTCAGTGCCGCGATGCCTCTGGGCTCTCGACGAGCTGACCGAGGGGTCTCGGCTACTGGAGGTCGTGCCGGAAAGCGTGGCAAGACGGGCTGCGTCGGCTTGCGAAATAGCGCCTCCTTTCCGTCCGGCAGCTCGTCATCCGGAGAGGGAAAGAGGCAAAGAACGTCCTCTTGTTCCTCTTCCTTCTCCAGGTCCAGAGCTGCCTGGATTTCCACCGCAGTAGAAAGTAGAAGGGTTTTTTAACAGTATGACACATGGGAAAGCGAGCCTTCTATCCATAAGTACCTAGTTATAAATAAACTTGGTTTTTATTTTTTTTTTGTACCTGAAGAAGGGTGTCTGAGACACCCGAAACGTTGTTTTTCATGATATAAAATAAAAAAAAATTTTCGTCTACATGGTGCTGCTAGAACCTGTAAAGATATATATGAATGATGTTGAATAATATTTGATAAATTATAAAAAAAAAAAAATTATTTAAAGAATATTGAAAAAAATCAAATTATGATAAATAATGACAAATAAATATGTCCCAATCTGGACTACCAGTAACTACCACTACTTGCTATTATTTTTTATTATTTGCTATTATCTATCGTTATTTATTTTTATTTGATTTTATTATTCATTATCGCTTGCTGTTTATTAATATCTTTCATTATTTGTTGTTATTTTTTATTATTTCCTGCAATTTAAAAATACTTCCACCAGGGATTGAAAATATGATTTATCCATTTTTTCAGGGGAACATCAGAAATCAACCCAAGAACCATTGAGTATAGGATCTCAATCACAGTCAAGTGAAGTAACAGATTCTTCACCTCATCTGCCTAGTTCTGGGTCTGCATATTCTGTACCGCATGGACGATCATATGTAAACCAATCTGTTAGAGGGTCCATAGATGTGATGACACCAGAAGTAGTAGCAGTTTTGATAAATGCAAGATTTCTTACAGAAATTCAGTCTTTATAATAGGCACAGTTGCAAATGCATTAGGTATCGATATAGAAACTGTAATACTCAAGAAATCATCCTTCAACAGATCGCGGGCTGAAATTCGAAAAAAGAAAGCTGAGAAAGTAAAAGAATTGCTGATGGATAAATCTATACCACATTTGATCGTGCACTGGGACGGGAAATTTATTCCAGACACGATAACATGTAAACAAATTGATTATTTACCCATCCTGATGTGCAGTGGAAACATTGAGAAAATTATTAATGTGCCTGGATTAGAAGACCAAAAAGGATCAACGATACGTAACGCTGTTTATCAAGCTTTGGATGACTGGGGGCTGACACATTTAACGCAAGGTGTGTGCTGCGATACAACCCCGGCGAATTTTGGGCGCAGATCTGGTGCAGCAGTAATTTTAGAGCAATTGATTGACAGAGATTTGTTATATTTCGCGTGCCGTCATCATATGCTCGAAATTTTATTAGCTGCAGCTTTTGGAGTAAAAATGCCTGGTATGAATGGACCAAATGTACCAATTTTCCAAAAATTTAAAAAGGAATGGTCTACCATTAAATTGGCAAACTGTGAAAACGGACTGGGTAAATTAGAACCATTACTACAAAATAAAATCCCTCACATAGTCAGTTTCATAAAAGAGTACATACAAAAGCAACAACCTAGAGATGACTACGAGTACAAAGAGTTGTTGGAGTTAAGCTTATTATTTTTGGGCGTTGCGGATGATATACAGATTCGTAAGCCTGGAGCATGCCATCACGCTCGTTGGATGGCAAAAGCCATTTACTCTCTAAAAATATTTTTACTGAGAAAGGCATTCAAATTAAAAAAGCACGAAGAAAACAACTTTTACAGCATATGTAAATGTATTGTTTTTGTGTATATCGAACCATGGTTTACATCACCTTTGGCAGTTGCAGCACCCAACAATGATCTGAGATTATTAAAAAATTTAATTGAGTATGAGTCAATCGATGCTAATATTTTAAAAGCTGCTTTAAATAAACTTGAAAATCATCTATGGTATTTATCTCCTGAAATATGTGCTCCTTCATTTTTCGATGAGAGAGTACCAGTTAGCGTAAAACAAAAAATGGTTGAAGCATTGCAAACTAAGCACATTGAAAATGACATTGATACTCCAAAAAAATTTAATGTTTCTGCAATTGGCATGAAGGGATTGCTGAGCAAAGAACTTGATTATTTTATTAATATCTAAAGTTCTTATTTCTTTGAGAGGTTTGGGTTAAACATATCATTTTTAGCTCAAGACTGCAGTACGTGGAGTACGAATAAATCTTTTATTGAAAGCCGAAAGAAAGTTGTAAATATTAGAGTAGTCAATGATTGCGCTGAGAGAGCTGTGCACTTAACTCAAGAGTACATCAATGTTTTAACAAACGATGAAGTTCAAAAAAATCATTTAATCCAAGTCGTTGAAGAATTCAGAAAAGAATTCCCTGATGCGAACAAGAAGACATTAATTAAAAAACTGAAAACAAGCAATTAAATATTATTCTGTATATTCTGTGAAAATGAATGTTTAATTGTATACAATAAATTTCATTGACAAAACACTAAAACGACGTTTAATTATTTTGTATAAATCTTTGAATGAAGAATTTACGAACAAAGAGATCATTGCGGCATTTCATTGATTTTTTTTTCCAGAGATCCGAGTAAATTCTAAGAAAATTTGTATTAATAATTTCTTTTAACTTGGTTTAACAAATTTATAAAAATTAATTTTAACGAAAAGTATTTGCCTTAATTATTAGAACATGTCAAGAGTAGTCAATAGAGAGTAAAAAATAATATTTCGTTTATTTTGTCAATAGAATCATGCACGATGCAGTCCTGCTAATAACTATGGAATTGACAATATTGATTAATTGTGACGTGTAAATTTGAGATTTTAAGATTTTACACTGTTGAAATTAAATATATAACTAAGTACTTATAGTACAAAATTTATGGAAAAATTGCTCTAGAATATGAAAAACTTTTTTATGTCTTAAATTGTCACAGTTTTAATCATGCTTATTTCTGGAGATGTACCAGGCATAGTCGGTCTCTAAAGGGTGCACAGAAGCTGAAATGAAAACCTTCAATTTGTTTTTTTGCAAAAGTCGACTGGACCTCAGATACCTAAATAAGAGCTAACGAAGTTGTGATCCATAAAAGTCTTCATGCACCCATTCACAGATTAGATACTTTGATTTTTTGGCCAATTTCAAACGACCATATCTTCGGTTCTAGAGGGGATAGAAAATCGTTCAAAAAACGAAATTGTCGGTTTTGAACTCTACTTTTAGAATATACTAGTCTGATAACTCAATGTAAAGCCGATTATGATTAAAAACGCATAAAGGTGAAAAAAAATCTGCTTTTATCGGTATTTTTTAGGTTTTGGACGCTATATTTGGCTCAAATTTTATTTTCTCGGCTCTAGAAAATTACTGAACATACTTTATACATTTTACAAACATGTTACATGATATTTATGCACATTTAATATATTTAGGAGCCCGGAAAAAATTTTTACATAGCAAAAACGCGTATAAATGCGGAAAAACCGTTTTTTGAAAAGTGGCAGGGTGTAGACCCTTTTTTGGGGGGCTTTCTCGGGACTATATATATATATATATATATATATATATATATATATATATATATATATATATATATATATATATATATATATATATATATATATATATATATATATATATATATATATATATATATATATATATATATATATATATATATATATATATATATATATATATATATATATATATATATATATATATATATATATATATATATATATATATATATATATATATATATATATATATATATATATATATATATATATATATATATATAGTTTCTTTTATTTTTTGCCAATAAACGCTAGATAACTTCGTTATGGAAAATGTTTTTTGCATATTACATTCATATATATCTTACTATATTATATAATCGTAAGCGTTATTAAATCACTCCACCCCGCTCCACCCCCTCCACGTGTCTTCCACATGTCCTCCACATCCCCTCCACATCCCCTCCACACAATAACGTTAAATTGTTTCTAAAACTACATTACTTTATTTTATTTATTTGTCCTTCACCCCATCTACCCCCCTCCACACCAGGGTATGTTGAGGGGAGGGATAGAAAGAGGCGAAATGCATCCGAAGTTAGCGCGAAACGACAAAACACGCGTGCAATAGACACAGAGAAAGGGAACAGGCATGTTGTAGGTAATGTCACCTTCAATCTTCTGCGCACCTATGGTGCACGTTTTATGTTGTTTCGTACTTATTTGGGACAGCCAAGTAGAGAGTCACGGGTAGAAACAGTTATTTTTCTCTCTCGATGAAGGGAACTTGCATGAAAATACTTTTTTTGGCATTGTCTACCAAATCAAACAGACATAAACCGTATTTCCACAATAATTTAAATTTAAAAAAAAAATATTAAAACAGATATAGATTTCCAAAGTTCTCTTATGACGTCATATACTCCAACCACTTTTTCCGGTAAAAATTGGCTTTATCTAAAATCTGAAAAATCTCTTCCCCCCAGTTACATAATTGGCTCTATATTATGCATGCTAGACGGATCGGGAATTGGCAATATCGAGTCATCCACCATACCAATATACGAGGGTAGTTCAATAAGTCTTTAGAATAAAGTATAAAAACAATTTTTTTTGGGTAAATTTTTTTTTATTTTTCAACATAATCTCCTTGGAGCTCTATACACTTGGTCAATCGCTTTTTAAGTTTTTTTAATCCTTCAGAAAAGTGCGTTTTCGGAAGTTCCTCAAAATAAGCACTTACAGAGGCAATGACGTCTTCGTTGTCCGTAAATCTCTGTCCACCGAGCCATTTTTTCAAGTTTGGAAATAAGAAAAAGTCACTGGGGGCTAAATCTGGTGAATACGGTGGGTGTTCGACCAATTCGAGTTTAGTTCTTCAATTTTAGCCATTGAAACGAAGCATCTGTGAACTCGGGCGTTGTCGTGATGAAAGAGAATTTTTTTTCTCGCCAAATGTGGTCGTTTTTTTTTTAATTTCTTCTTTCAGCTGCTCTAATAATGATGCATAATACTCACCAGTAATTGTTTTACTCTTTTCCAAGTAGTCAATAAGTATAATTCCACGTGCATCCCAAAAAACTGTAGCCATAACCTTACCAGCTGACTTTACGGTCTTTGCCTTCTTTGGAGCTGGTTCGCCTGTGGAAATCCACTGTTTGGATTGTTCCTTTGTCTCAGGAGTGTAGTGGTGTATCCATGTTTCATCCACAGTCACAAATCGACGAAAAAATTCCTCAGGATTCCGACTTATGCGCGCCAAAAGAGCCTCAGAGGCGACCACTCTATTGCGTTTATTCTTAGCTGAGAGCAAAAGCGGCACCCATCTTGCCGATAGCTTTTTCATGCCTAATTTTTCATGTAGAATTGAAACAACTGCACCTATAGATATCCTTGTGGCCTCAGCTAACTCACGCACTTTTAATCTTCTATCCTTCAACACCATATCGTGGATTTTATTGATGATTTCGGGAGTAGTTGCTTCTACGGGCCTTCCTGAACGTGGTTCGTCACTTATTGATGTACGACCACGCTTAAATTCATTTACCCAGTTATAAACCGTTGCTAAGGCAGGGGCAGATGTGCCATGAACTGAGTCCAATTCATTTTTTATCTCATATGGAGTTAAACCCTTTAAATGAAAATGTTTAATTACCGCTCTGAACTCGTTTTTTTCCATTTTTCTTAACAAGCAATTTTTTTTTTCAATTGGTTATAAAACACGTAAACTCAGAATATGTGGACTGTGACTGCACCATATATCTAGTGGGGAGTGGTGCTGACTGAAAACAGATGATTTGGAGCGATTCGCGCGCCATCTGTTGGTCATTCTAAAGACTTATTGAACTACCCTCGTATATAAAAAGAAAAAACAAAAACTTATATTTTTTTAATTTTCAATATTTTGAAACATTATCATTAATTATTGGAATGTATGTAAGATGTTTATACGAACATTCGTTAATTAAAAAATGATTCTAACGTTTAACTTTTGATTAATTTTAAATGATTGCTTCTAACAGCAATTTGTAGGCGGAATTGTTTTAATTTATATGAATATGTTGACAACGTTCGGGTGTCTCTTACACCCTTATTCAAGTCAAAGAAGAATTAATTCTATAATAAGCTTAAATCTAGGTAATTTATCTAGACTGCACCCTGCATCCCACACAACGCGGTTGAAAATTCCGTTGGACGTATTCAGTCATCGGGTGTCGGTGAACGATCAGGTTTAATTTTCCTCTCACAATTAGGCACTAACACTTTATAAAATAGCATGCTTTTATATTACACGTATTCACTATTGCTTAAGAACATGCTATTAGATGCTGGGAAATGATGTTAGTTTAACTCTATATTTGATTACGTCGTTACTTTTAATTTGAGTATAAGTAGGAAAGTAGGATGTTATAGAAAACTATTAAGTATAAGGATTTTAAGGAATATGTCTTGGGAATGTACTACGATATTTTTTGCTAAAGGTTTTCTGTGTTGACTTGTAGACGGTCACTGACATCTCTCTTGGTGCAATTTGGGATGCAGCGAGCAGTCTAGATAAGTTACCAAGATTTAAGCTTATTATACACTGAGAGAAAGAATTCCTTGTGGCATATGAATCATTTATTTGTCGCAGTGCGAGTTGATAGTATTTGTGACAAATGACAATTTCTTAACAAACAAGTAATAATTCTTAACTATTAAGAACTTGTTCCTTTGAAAAAAAGCATCAAAATTTTTTTCGCAGAAGTACAAATTTCCTAACAGTTAGAGAATGTGATGTTAAATGAAAATCAAGTAAAAAAATAATTGTATAATAAATATATTATAAGTACAATATTCACGATCAGTTAAATAAAATATAACTCTGTGAATATTGATCGCATTTTGTTAAGAAAGTTACGCATTCACGAGCCGGTTCACTTTTGGGAGTCCCGATACAACCAACCGTTACTATGACTATACGGCATCTCGCGGCCGGCGCGTGTTTTTCCCGGATTCAAAGCTCGCGTCCCCAAAAAATTGGAAAATACCCGGTTGCCAGCCAAATATAAAAAATAATTAATGAAAAGCTAAAATGAGTGTATTTTTGTATGCATATATATGCGTATTCTTGTTATTTGTTATACATCATAACATATATTTTTGTCAATAACTATAATAATTAATGCTAAATCATTTTTATGAAAATTGCGTGGGTTATTAGAAAAAATATATATGTGCCCCCACGGGGCCCCCGTTGATATGGGACTACGCGGCGGAGCCACCTTAATTAATAAGTTATTTTTGTAAATTTTTATTACACTTTACATTGTATATCATCAAAGTAAAAATAATTATCGGCAAGTTTATACCATCAATTGCAATCTCCATATATATGCAAAAATGTAGAAAGTATATGTTATAATTTAGTGTATTTATGTATAGTTCTATTAATAAGGAATAAAAACATCAATACCTCATTACAATCAAAATTAAATATTAGTCATTGATATCTTAAATATTAGTGATTGAATTCTTAACTATTAAGAACTAACGCGTTCAACGTCCAAAAAAAATTCAAGTCACCGAAAACTTAACTGTTAAGAAATATTCACTTGCACGTGTTCAAATCCATAATTCTTAACATTTAAGAAATATGCTTTGCCGCAAGGATTTCTTTCTCTCAGTGTAGAATTAATTCTTCTTTGACCTGAAGACGGGTGTAAGTACTTTTGTTGCCACTGGCACCGGAAAAGCAGGGACGGACTAGGCATTCCCTTTTCTGGTATACGTAGGGTGGAGCTGCTGTAAAAAAGTATTTATGAAATTTAAAGTATTTCCTTGTCAAAATCAGCCAATATATCGGCTAGAAAATTAATCTTCACGCAGATTAGCATAATTGTATGTAATGTTATGCCGCAAATCATTGAACTAAAGTTTTCTCATTAGTCTATAACTGTTCCCTTTTCGGATTTTAGGAAGGAGCCGCTGCATAAAATTGTACATTATGTAAAAAAGGCAAAAAGTCAAATATTTTTCCCGCGGGTGAGTTTACTGCCCGGGCGAGCAAAGCGAAGCAAGGGTAGTATCATCCGAGGGATAAATCGACTTATTGGTAGAACTTGATGAAATAAAGGAATTTGGACTAGTGTCTAATGAAGTAATTCTTGTCCCGCTAAACATTTTTGCGTGCAAAAAATGTAATTTTGGTCTCGCTTTTCAGGGAAAAAATTGGCCATTTTCGTTCAGATGACCATAAAATTATATTCGCGGTGAAAATCTGACAGTATATACGCTAGAAAATTAATTTTCATAGAGATTAGCAACATTGTATATGAAATTATGCCCCAAATCAATGAACTAATGTTATTTTATAAGTTTCCTTTTCGGGTATACATAGGGAGGAGCCGCCGAATAATAAAGTATTTTCGAAATTTAAAGAATTTTCTGTGAAAAACAGCCAGAATATTGGCTAGAAAATTACTGTTCACGTAGATTATGATCATCGTATGTGATGTTATGCCTCAATTCATTGAAAAAAGTTTTTTTATAAGTCTGTCGCCGTTTCCTTTTAAGGTATACCTAGGGAGGAGCAGCTGCATAAAAAAGTATTTTTCACATTTGAAGCATTTTCCGGTGAAAATCAGCCAGTATATCGGCTAGAAAATTAATTTTCAAGCAAATTAGCATTATTATATGTGAAGTTATATCCCAGTTCATTGAAAATAGTATTTTTAGGAGTCTACGGCCGTTACCTTAACCGGTATACCTAGGGTGGAGCCGATGCATAAAAAAGTATTTTCGGAATGTAAACAATTTTCAGGCGAGAATCAGCTAGTATAAAGACTTTAAAATTCATTTCCAGGCAGATGATTATCATTGCATGTAATGTAATGCCCCAAATCATTGAATTAATTTTTTTTTATGAGTCTGCGGCTATTTCCTTTTTGGGTATACCTAGGGAAGAGCCGCTGCATAGATAAGTATTATCACGATTTGAAGAATTTTCGGTTGAAAATAAGCCAGAATATCGGCTAGAAAATTACTTTTCACGAAGATTAGCATCATTATATGCGATGTTATGCCCCAAATCATTGAATTAAAGTTTTTTTATGCATCTGCAGCTATTTCCTTTGCGGCTATACCTAGGGAGAGGACGCCGCATAAAAAAGTAATTTCGCTATTTAAAGAATTTTCCGGTGAAAATCATCCTGAATATCGGCTAGAAAATTCCTTTTCAGGTAGAATAGCATCATTATATGTAATGTTATGCCCCAATTCATTGACAAAAAGTTTTTTTTTGAGTTTGCGGCCGATCTGTTTTCAGGTATACCTAGGGGGGAGCCGCTGCATAAAAAGGTATTTTGACAAATTAAAGAATTTTCCGGTGAAAATCAGCCAAAATATTGGCTAGAAAATTACTTTTCACACTGATTATGATCATCGTATGCAATATAATGCCCCGAATCATTAAACTAAAGTGTTTCTATTAGTCTGCTGCCGTTCCTTTTTCGGTTATACCTAGGGATGAAAATTCATTTTTACGCAGATTAGTATCATTGTATGTGATGTTATGTTAAGAACTAAAGTCTTTATATGAGTCTGCGGCCGTTTCTTTTTCGGGCATATCTAGAGAGCCTCTGCACAAAAAAGTATTTAGGGAATTTAAAGAATTTTGTCAAATTTGCATGTACGGCGGAACCCGGGTATAGCGCGCCCTGGAATAACGCTGTACTTGCTACCTCCCCATGACACGTACATGCCCACATATAAACACCGCGTCCCCCACCATAACCGTCGTGGTGCAACACTACCCCGCGGCTGACTGCCACGCATGCGTATGAAATGGAAGACAAGGCTCAGCTCAGTTTCCTATTGTTTACACTTATACGTACCATCGGGCACTACCGCGCCCCTTGATATTTCTATCAAAGTTTTAACTATGGAAAATTATATAAAGTTTCCAATCTAAAATTTGATATGTTCTATTTTTTATACTAATTTATCAAATTCTTTTAATTCCTGTTTATTTCCTACTGAAAAGGATCTCGTGATGTTATGAAACGAGAAATCACGTGTTAAAATGAGAGAGAATTAATTTCTTAATCTTTTTGAGATCTTATACAAAATATCATGTCAATGTCATGCATAAATAACGTGACAATTTTAAGTGAATATATGACATAATATTTTACTTCACATTTATGTGATATTTCGGTTGAAATCTCAAACGGATCACAATTTAATTCTGTTTCCTTTCAATGCGTGATATTTTGTTGTATTATATCGCGTGATTATCGCGTGATAAGTCACGTGATCTTTTTTAGTAGGGTTATAATAAACTGATCGAAAAGAAACATAAAAAGCTTGACTTTACTAGACTAAGGAACTGATAAACTTGAACTGCATCCAAACTGTACCAAACAACAATAATTTTTATGCAGGTTCCGTGCTTTAGTTACCTTAATATTCCATGTTTACTCTCTACGCCTTGTAACGAAGCGATTTTTCGTTGCTTGTTGCGCACGAGCATCAATATGAATTAGGCCGATTTCAAAAATAAATCCGACATCCAGTATCCAGGAGATGAATCCCTCTACCTCACGTATAGGACCTTATAGAAAAGCGAACCATTAGTTATTAGTTTGTTATTTTTATTTTTCATTCCATCGAGATAATTGCGAGCATATCCCCTCGAATAAAGTTTTACAGCGTTTCCAGCCACAAAACTCCACAACATCTACAAGTCGCTCCGACGCCGCTGGCGCTCACTCTCCAAGCGCCTTTCGCTCTACATGCCTACCTATGCCACTTGTTGTCGTCTCTAGGAAGAATTACCTGAACAGGGCCAATATAAGTTGTGTTCCCTCTCTGCCTCTCTGGCTTCTTAAATTCTCACTTGACACTTAATTCCTCTGATGTCTTTTGTGTTCTTTATATATAAGAGAAACATACAAGCAGTCGCGCTTGCAGCTTTAAAGCTCCTAATTTCGATAACGAAATTAATTCATTTGAACTTCTCTCGCGGAATCATTTCTTCACGAAACTGCTAATCTGTGTACATTTCAGTAGCTCGTAAGCAGTAGTGGGAGAAAAAAAGACGACACTTTTTCGACGATGACGGCGCAGCAAAGCCCCGGGACCATTCAACGGTCTCCGCGTTGCGGGTCCGAGGTGTGGAGATAAGCCGGAGGAGTTCGGCTGGGCATTAATTTTCTGACTGTCGGAGAGACGATATCTGTACCTGGGCTTGCGACACGCGACCATTCATCGTTCCTTCCGCGCCGCGATTGTTCAATCCATTTTTCATTTTTTTCTTAAATTCTAGTTCTATCTGATCATTACTTTTTACTTAATTTAATTCTGTAAGAATTTATTGTAAGCGGCATTGCCTGTCGTCACCGACTGCAACGACGAGAGTCGCTTCGTTAAACTCTGTAAGTTTTTCAAGGTTTGCAAACATTGTGGCGGTAGAAATTTGCGCCGACGCATTTCTTTTTCTCTCGTATTCTAAAACTTCTAAAAGTCAATAAACGTTGGAATTAGTTAGTTCCGAGAGCGACCTCGTGCCGACCAGTACGTGTTTTTCGTGAGCGGAAATGAGATAGAGTGCGAGCTCTATCATTTAAGATAGCTCAGCTTAAAACAAGATAGGTGCCTACAGGACCTTTTAATTATGGATTCATTATTCTATATTTTGCACATAATTAATTTTGTATTCTCAAATATCGATTGGTTTTTCTAGAATAGTTTTAATTTTTCTTATATTTTTGTTTATAATTTTGCTTTATGTATTAATAATAGGGATTAAGTAGGATAATTATAAGATCGATAGAGCCCATCATATCTCACTAAGAAAGCAGAAAATTGCCCTTTTATAGGCACCTTTTATTTATAATGATACGTAAGAATCGAGTCGGTATCATTAAAGGCTCAAATTTGACTTATATATGGTTTTGTCATTTCTTAGATGAATAAAAAATCTAGCGATCTCTAGGAACTAACCCACTAATTTATTTCACATTAGCGATGTTTCGGGAGTTTCTTGTTACTCCTCTCTTCAGACTACAAAAAGAAAATACACAATACAATAATTGATTTTTTCGCACTAACAATTAATTGTCATATAAACTAAACAAAATAACATACCTAATAAAAAAATACTGGCATTCGATCACAAATATGCCCCTGACTCGCGTGAGAAAGAAAGCACTGGAGAAAGGAGTCATTGCTCCCGAGGTTGCTGACCTGCTACCACCATCAAGTAACACTACTACATCGGGACTTGCAGATAAGCAAAACATTGACTTCTCTCCCATAACTGAGATTGTCTCACCTGTGTTTAACCGCATGAATTTTGCGGCAGTTTTGCGCACTATTCATTTTATTTGTAATTCTTATGTTAAATCTCTTTTTGTTAAATGATCAAAATCTCTTAGAAAACTGGCTAGGTCTAACTCAAGATTAATATTTTTACTCAAATGTAGAACATATGACATAGTTCCTAAAAACGTTTTTAGCATTAATAGGTTATTAAAAAATATGTCGTTCCACAGTTCATCTATATCTAAAAAAATTAACCATTTCTCCTTGTACATCCAAAGAAAGTGTCTCAATCTTGAGATTACAGATTTGAATATTCACATTAAATTTTTAAAAACTTCTATAGACCGTATTATTTCAGAAGTAGTCAGTTTAACCTCATTAGAAGTTGTCAAGAAATTTACGTCTTATTATGAACCCGTTTTAGTTGGTATAAAAAGTAAATGTAAAATAATACATGAAAAAAAATTAATGTATTGATTAATCTCAAGAATAAAAAAATTAGTTATCAAAATAATTTTTGTGAAAATAATACCATTAATGATAATAATTTTAATATTGTAAATACAGTTTCTAGTTTTTCTAATGGTATTAATAATGTAGATATAGGTCCTAGTAATAATAATGATGTTAGTAGTATTAGTTACAATAATGTCAATGTTCAAGACTGTATTGAAAATCAAGATTTAAAAGAGAAATGGTTAATTAATCTCTCCAACACCCCTCTTCCTCCATCTATTTTTGACATTCTCAGCATGCGTGATAAATTTAATTTTAATTGCGATTTAGATAAAAACACTATTTTTGAATATTATAAAAACATTGAAAATTGCCTCAGATTCAATGATAATATAGATAAAAAAATTAGAGAGGACCTTTTGGTACCTTTAAATAGTCATATAAAAAACAAAAAATACATCACGATTGAGGATACTATTCTTAAAGAGAAAATTAAACTAACGGAAAAGTTTATAAAAAGTAATAAGAAGCTAATGTTTACCAAGGCTGATAAAGGCAACGTAACGGTTGTAATTAATAAGGATTGCTACATTGAGAAGGTAGAAACAGCTCTTGGTGATACAAAATATTATAGCCTTCTAAACAGATCCCCCTTGCCGATTAAGAAATGGAGTCAAAGAGGAGTGTTCGACTGTGACGACTCTTTCGTAGGTGTAAAGGATGACTTAGACAATTGCACCTTAGCCCGGGCTTATATTCTTATTAAGATTCATAAGCCTGGTAACCCTGGTCGTGTAGTTGTCTCAGCTATAGGTAACCCTTCTTACAGCTTTGATAAGGGGTTATCGAAGTTTTTTAAACAAATATATTCCAAAGCCGAAGTCGAACTTAAAAAATAGCACTCAATTAAAAAAGGGCTTAGAAAAAATTCACATTCCGGAAAATTTTCAGCTGACGTCATTCGATGTTGTTTCCCTATTTTCTAATTTACCACATGCTCTTATTTTACAAGCTCTTGAAAAAAAGTGGAAGTATATAAAAAATATTGTTCCTCTATCAAAACAAGAATTTTTTGAAGGGGTAAATTTACTTTTAGATTCGACGTTCCTTAAATTCAATGATAAGTTCTACAAAAAAATCCTAGGTGCTCCTATGGGGTTTTGCACTAGCCCGCTTTTTGCTGACATCACTCTCGAGGCTTTGGAGAATAGTTGTTTAAAAAGTCTAAATAATAGTATATTGTTTTATAAAAGATATGTTGATGATTGTTTCTTAATTAATAAAAAGATTGATACCGATAAAATTTTACGAACTTTTAATATGTACAATAATGAATTGCAATTTACAATTGAGATTGAGAAGGATGATAAAAAATGTTTTTTAGACATGGAAATTATTAGAAAAGAGAATGACTATGCCATCACAAATTGGTACAGGAAACCTACAGCATCTGGACGATATATTAATTTTCTCTCTCATTACCCCTTATCTCAAAAAATTGCAATTATTTATAATCTCGTTGATAAAAGTATCAATCTGTCTGACCCGATTTTTCATGAAGATAATCTGAACATTATAAGGTTTTTCCTAGTTAATAATGGCTATCCGCAAAAATTTATCGACAAACATATTAACAAAAGACTTCATCACATTAAAAATCTTGACAATTTTACTAATAATAATACAAAAAAGCGTGCTATATTTAAGTATCCGAAAATGGTCCTTCCTTTTGTAAAAAACGCTACATTTAAAATTAACCAAAAATTAAGAAAGTATAATGTTATTCCGATTAACAAAATTATCCATAAACTCAACCATATGATTAAGTTAGGGAAAGATAAGCTTGACAAATTTGATAATAGTAATGTTATTTACAAAATAGATTGCCAACAGTGTCCTGCCACTTACATTGGGAAGACTACTAGACGGTTACATAAAAAAAACGAGCACAAAAATGATGTGAAAAATGAAAAGAGTTCCTCGGCACTTGCCAATCATGCTAGTTCTTTATCTCACACTATAAATTTTGACAATATTCAAATTCTTGATCGGGAAAGTAACAATAATAAACTCTCATTTTCGGAAATGTTAAATATATACTACCATAGGGACACTATTAATAAAATCGAGGATACTCAGTTCTTAAAAAATATTTATAAGAGCTCTCTAAACTTAGTAAGAAAACATTTTAAATAATACTTTTAGAAAATAAATTTTTTGTTTACTGTTTTTTATTAATTTATTTATATAACTATTTCATATTACAACTATTTCATTTTCTTGCTCGTTCTTATATTATAAAACTGAACGTTGACACAGAGAATTGTATTAGTTCACTATAATAAGAGAGAAGGTTGTTCTGAGTCTTTCTCTCCTTCCTTCGTACGGACGCACTGGCCTCTCGCGAGAGGCTTTGAGATGGTAGGGCGGAATCCGGGGAGCATGTGGTTGGTGGAGGTGGCACGGCGCACGTGGCTGGCCGGCGCGCTCGCTTAACTCGCGCGCGCCGAGACTCTCTGTGGCCGTGCCACCTCTTCATGCCTCCTGTTGCTCTGGATTTCGTACGGCCCGACCTACGATCTGGGAGCCTTTATACCCTTCTTCAAGTGATTGGAGATCGCGGGGGGCTAGTTCGTTTGTATTTTAATTGCTCCCTCAGTGGTTTTTGGACGTGCCGCGCAAAAACACCATGCGCCGGCTAATAAATATAGAGACGCTTTTGTCTCCTTATGTGAGCCACTCAGGGTGCAAGTTTTACAGTGTAATGTGTTGTATATGAGTAAAAGTATTAGTTGTGTTATATTTTATTAATTTAACAATATTAGGTTTAAAAATTTCATAGTTTGTTTATTTTGTTGTGTTTTAAGGCTATGCTTTTTTATTGGTTTTGCTTGTTGTGATAAGAGATTGTGATCATGATACCGTAATTTGTTTTATTAGGTATGTTGTTTTGTTTAGTTTATATGACAATTAATTGTTAGTGCGAAAAAATCAATTATTGTATTGTGTATTTTCTTTTTGTAGTCTGAAGAGGGGAGTAACAAGAAACTCCCGAAACATCGCTAATGTGAAATAAATTAGTGGGTTAGTTCCTAGAGATCGCTAGATTTTTTATTCATCTAAGAAATTCCCTTGGAACAACAAATTCATCTTTACAATTTGTCATTTCTTGCCTACCATTATGTGTGTGCATGTCTGTAACTGTCTGTGGTTCAATTATTGGATTAAAGAGCTCTTACCATTTAACTTGACGACTCGCCGTCTCCGTAGTCGAGCAACTACAATTTTCTTTTATTTCTTAGTTCAACAAATTCAATTTTCTCTGCCTCAGTAACACTGCTGAGGAGCAGATTTTTGAGTAAAATTTATAATTTTCAATCAGTGTCTGGATCCCTGAACAATTATTGCCTTCGGCTTATCGTTCGAACTTATTTTTACGGCTTAGTAAAAAAGGTCGATTATAGTTAAACAATAACGATATGCGTCAACTTGAGGCATGACAATTAAATCCATGTGAATTTGGCTAAACCTCTGTTGAGGCACACTGATGTTTGTCTGTGGAGTCTTGTGTGGTGCTGAATCTTCGCTCGCTGGCACGGAAGGCATTCGCGAGACCATCGCAGAGCATCTTTTCTTAGTCCAGGTCAGACGAACTGTTCTTTTAGGAGCTTAGACGTAACCCGACCGCTGGGGTGCGAGAGACCATGCACGACCTCAAAAGTTTTCTGCCGAAGCTCCTTAGGCAGGTAGGGACGGACAAAACCTGTTGACGTCGCGCAGAGGATGCGGTGGCCATTGATGACGAGCGATTGTAGGTTGAGCGAAGAATCGGCAAGCTCGTGGTCCGGAGACATGTCTTCTCGCTGTTGGGTCTCATGGATCGTCTCAGCATCCAAGGTCGTCAAACATCATCCTCCAGCTGTTCAAGTGACGCTCCCAGGGCCACCAATGACGCAACCGTGGTGAGATAGAGCGGAGCTGAAGGTGAAAGATAACTCGTACTAGTAGCAGCTGCGAGGCTGTCCTTGCATTTCTGAAAGGCTTCGATGGACTTGTCAGACAAAACAATCTTCGTTTTATCTCTCTTCTTAGAGCTACATAAAAAATCAGTTAACGGTGCTTGCATTTCAGCTGCATGCGGAATACAGGCATGGAAATAGCTGATGATGCCGATAAACCGATCAGCTGGTGGCTGGAAACCGGATGTGTTGACGCAGTATCCTAGGAACTTCATCTCTTCTTTGGAAAATTGGCACATATCCCAGTTAACGATTAATTTATTCTTAGGTGCTCTAGGTGCTCTTCGAGTGACTTAGAGGCAATGACTATGTCGTCGAAGTACACTTTGACAAAGTCATAACCTCGGAACAAATTATCCATAAATCTTTGGAATGTCTGAGAAGCGTTACGGAGACCTGGTGGCATGCCCACGAATTCAAAAAGTCCAAAAGGGGTAATTATGGCCGTCTTTGGGTTGTCTTCTGGAGCCACAGGTATCTGGTTATATGCTCTTTCTAGATCTAAAACCTAAAAAATCTTCGCACCATGCAGACTGTGAATGAGGTCCTCCGTGCGAGAAACTGGATAGCGGTCAGGCACAGTGGTGGCATTAAGACCACGAAAATCTCCAGTCGTACGTCATGTACCATTTTTTTACGCACCATATGCAACGGGCCGGCCCACTGGCTGCTGGACGGCCGGATGACGCCATGGTACAGGAGCAAATCAAAATGCTCTTTGGCTGCCTTTAGTTTGTCACCAGTAAGTCAAGAGGAACGGTGGTGCACAGGTGGGCCGTTGGTAACAATGTGATGTGAGACAGCAGGTACTGAAGGTCCTCCTCGAGGAGCTGAATCAGAGCAAGAAGCAACTCGTTCATCTTTAATATCCTTAAACTTAGAAGCTACGGATGCGATACTAGAGTGGGCACCCGGTGAGTGACTCCTTCTGAGCCTATAGCAGTAGTTGAGTCATAGAGGCGCTTCCTTTTGAGGTCATTAATCAGCCCAAAATGAGCAAGGAGATCTGCTCCTATTATTGGCTGCTTAATATCTGCTAGAATGAAGGCCCAAGAGTATGCTCGCCTCATTCCAAAATTGAGCGTGACCACCTCGAGACCATAAGTATTGACGACGGATCCATTGGCAGCATCTAACCTGAGCTCACATGGAGGTCGTCTGAACTTAGATACTGTGTGTGGAAGTAATGACACGATTGATCCAGAATCAACGAGAAACTTCAAACCTGTTGTCCTATCGAACATATGCAGGCGGGTCTCTTTGGTGAGCTGCTTGTTGATGTTGTTGTTGTTGTTGTTGACGTCAGTGAGGCTGCCGTCTGCAGTCGTCACAGACGACAGCATCGCTAGTTTTCCTGGCTCCCGCTGTTCACCTGCTGTGGTGCCTTGTACGAACACGGCTGCACGCATCGATGGGCATTTGCTCCGAAACGAAAGTAGTAGTAGTAGTAGAGTCCGTTGAGGCGACGAGGACTGTTCGACCTTGCTCTGTTGCGATTAAAGTTGCCTGCTCCCCGCTGTGGGCCTCCAGGAGAGAGCTTTTTTAGCATTTCTCGGTTGATGCCGATGAGCTCTGCTAACAAAAGCTTAACTTGCGTAAAGTCCGACTCGCGCTGTACCGCAGCGATTTGCTGAGTTTGTAGAACAGGGGAGGTGCAGTAGCCTGCTGGTGCGGGGCCTGCTGCCATGGTACTCGCTGATATTGGATTTTCCAACAGATGATCAGCTGCTGCAATTAAATCATCAATATAATTTTTTTAAAAATTGTTAAAAACCCTTGTGCGTGAAGGGGTAAGTAAAGCGAGCCATTTCACGCGCAAAATGTCTTTGCACGCCGTGTCAAAACGGACTCGAGTTGATAAAACCAAAGCTGCGGTTGGTCTTTTACAAAACTGCGGTAAGCGACAGCTCGTTGCCTCGACCGACGCCGTGCCGCCCGCTCCATTCGCGCCGCCTGCTCCGTTCGGCATGACTGGCGTGCACTTGGCGTCCTCGAGCAATGACACACTGGAATCCTCTGTGGGCGAGATTTCTAACTGCAAGATCATGCGGTCGAACTCTTCTTGACTGGCGGAGTCGGCGGAATCGTCGGCGGCGCACCTCGCGGCGATACTAGTAACTCGCCCTCCGAGCGGTCGCAAACTTCACTATCGACCGGCTCGACGGAGTCGTTTGCAGCGAAAACAAAAGCACGCGCAAAATTGGCATGATTGCTTCCTCGCGACGTCAATTCCGCATCCGCGTTCTATATTGAGAGACGTCTGCCCCTACCTCTGGAGTGATGCGCAGCTGTAGCAATGACCTCAGTGACCCTGCTTCTCAAATGCCTAGCAGGAGGTACTGGAGCGGTGTCGCTGTCCTCAGCGTCTTATGGCACAGCTGCGAGTGGGCTTGATTGCATGTCCTGCTGCCAGGAACTAGAGGATTTTCTGGCACTCCTTGGTTCAGTACAAGAACACTAGGGCAGATTATTTAAATCTCGTCTTTAAAATATAATTCTCACTCGGAGTCGGAGGGGTCACCACTATGGTTACGCGGGGTTCCCGCCTTTCACGGGGAACACTCGTGTATACCAAACTGCCCTAGCTTACAGGATGAGCAAGGAATATGAAGGATTCCGAGGAGAGAGATAACACTAGGCTTAACCATAATAAGTCCTTATATTATAGCGTATGCACAATTATATACAGAATGGACTATTGTCCTGATATACGCCAGAGCTATTGCGAGATGAGCTCTGGGCGTGAGGCGTCGAGCAAGTGCTTGCGCGAATGTCGCTGCCGCTCGACGCTTGGCCTGGTCGCCAGCTGGTTGCTTGGCAGGACGAAAGAGGACGCCACAATCTTATTATTCAAACATTTATTATTTGAAATAAGTTATCTCTGGAGCAGTTGGGCTTATAATTTATGATTATATTATTGAAATATTATTTTACGACAAAAACGCTGTGTAATTATAAAATAGTTAGATTTAAGATTAAATTATTACTGCGTATTATTATAATTTAATATTTACAACTTTAGAAATAAAACTATTACCTTAATATGAGAATTCAGAAGAAAATCAAAGAAATCACTTATTATCTCCCTGCGACAGTGAATGCACATTTAGTGTATTTACTAACTTTGTAACCTCGTTTTTTTTTAATTAAAACATAATTATAGGGGGGCGGGGGGAATTACAACTAGATTCCTAAATACTATAAGTATGTAATACAAAAACATTTTTTGTTAATTAATCAACTATAATTTGAAAAGAAATAGATATCCAGAAAGTTAGAGAAAACACAAGTGAATGTACACCTGGAACCAGTAAATGGACACTGTGATCCAGTAAATAGCCTTTTGATTTCTTGAGCACATTATTATTAAAAATGTATAATAAAATTCATCAGGAATTATATTTTTAAGATGGATTTATACATGTTATTATAGAGATTAAGAGGGATAATACAACAATATGGAATTAAATTTAACAAGAAGATTGTTACCGTTCAAAGTAATTTTTTTTATTAATTTTTTAGAAAAGTATTATTGCGTATCGTGTAACAATTATCTTAGCCTATCTGATTCGAAGCAGACTAGCACCATAAGTACATGTTGTTTTATTTATTCACGTTACATATAACGTAAGTACACATTTTCACTTAAATTATTATTAGTATTCTATGAACATTAGAAACTTAAAATTAATCAGTTATTTTTCTGACTTTTGTGCTTAGAAATAATATTTTAGTCTATCTTTAGTTAGTCTTTTTATTAAACCAGTATGAGGAACACAGTTAATATGTTAATTGAGACTTTGGCAGTATTTTACTTCTCTACCTTATCCTTTTTCATAACCGCTTTTCGTTTCTTAGTTTGATTCTCAACATTTTTAACTTCTTGCATTCTTCTCTTCAATAAACGTTCTCCTTTGACATTGACTTCCTTATTTAATTTTTTTTTGTTTTACAATCCATTTTTTCTTTTTATTTTGATTCATAACTTTTTAATTTCTTTGCTGTTTATTTTTCAATTCTTTTTTAATTTTGACTTTGTTAATTTTTTCTTGTTCTTTTAATAGCTTTTTGGCTAGACGCTCTTCTTTTTTTTTCTTTCACCAACTTTTCTTGTTCGGCAATCCTGTTGTTTTTCATTTAGCTTTTCTTTCCACTGTTTTTAAAGGATAGCATAAATAGTGTCATCTTTTTTAGATTTTTTTGATTTTTCTATTCGTGGAAAGTGTAAATGTTCTTTTCAAATATAATCATAATTCTCTTTATGCTTATGAGTAAAGAATTTAGAAGTAGATTCAACAGTTGTTGTTTTTAGGCTAAACAGGAGATTATCTAAAATGTGCATAATTACTATTTTTATAGCGTATACCATAAATTATAAACAGTAATTAATAAATTAGAATAAATATATACCTTGCACAATGTTAAAATCTTGAGTAGATATTTCATTCAGCTGACATCAATTTTTAATATTGCCTCCACTTATATCTATCACAGGAATATCTAAAAATAAAAATATTAATTATTTTTTAACGTTATAACAATAATAATTACAAAGTACTCTTACTTGATTCTATGGTTACGTCTGTGTTTGATAATATTTTGCATACTTTATTAGCTGATGGATATTTTATTAAATCTATTAAATCTATAAATAACTATTAAATCTATAAATAAATTTATATTTTATGAATAAGTAAATAAATACGTAAATAAATATACAGATATTAAGAGTCAGATAGGTTACATTTAACTTAATGGTTATATTGTGAAGGAATGGATAAATGAGAAATGTTCGAAGTAGTGAGATCTATTGACTTTGAATAATCTGTAGCGCTGCAATCATTAGTACCCGTACAGTCAATCTGATCACTCGTTGCTTCTTCTTGATGATTCTGAATTTGATTTTCATTCTCTGCTGATACTTTTAGAGAGTTAATTTGTTTTTTCATATTTGAAGAGTTGTCCTTAAGATTTTTCCAGATTGAAAAAATAATTTTTTCTATTAGTGGATCTGAATTGGATTTATAAGCTTCAATAAAAATGTCCATAATTTCTTGTGGTATTTAATTTTCTATATCAGATAGTAATTCCCTTGAAGTTTCAACATCAGGATTTATTGGTACAATATCACCTGGCTTTTCTAATTGATATATTTGCTTGTGTCTTGTTGAAATACATTTTGTGCAATCAACCTTGTCTGCGTTAAAAGGATACAGACCGCAAGTCTCGAATACTTTTTTTACAATTTCAACTTTTGTACCATTCAGATAAGCTCCATGAAAAAGTGAAGCAAAATTGCTGATTGTTATTGACTTAGTAGATTCTTGTTCATGTTTTAATACTACTTTTCTCCATTCTATTTTAAGTGAACGAAAGATGCCCACATCACATAGCTGCATAATATGTGTAGCGTCGTATGACAAACAAAATAGAAGGATTCGCTTTGATATACGAAACTCATGTAATTCCATACTGAGATGGGACATGTGACTCCGAAAGTTTTACTCCCATTGACTTGAAATTTTAAGGGGATATTCTTAATTTACTATACTTTCGAATAAGACAATAAAAAAATTGATTTTTTAAAATTGCGAAACCCATGTAACCCCTTAAAAGAGTAATAAAGATAGAATATTTTAAAATTCTGTCTAGCCTTCTAATTATCGTAAGATTAGATAGCTAGTCTTAAGTACTTTAGACTTAATGTAAGTACGTTAGGATGTATTTATATACTATTGAGCTGTTGACTTTTTACAACCAATCCAGATAAAATTTTGTGGGAATTCTTTTTGCGTATGATTAAGCAACCATCTTATAGCCTGATCCTCTGTATAGTTTTGAAATGCACAAATTTATATGCGATTTTTGCATGTATTTCTAATAATAATATTGGTGTCACTAAGATATCTGAGTGAAATTTGTACCGATCAAGACCAAATTTTTTTGGTAAATCTTCTCATTATAATAAGTGTATGCTTTTATTGTGAGCAAAATTTGATGCATCTATATAACATATGGCCACTTTTAATAAAAATCGCTAAGAACGGTTTTTAAGCTGTTACTTGAACTATAAGAATTTTATAGTAAAAGTTAAATAAAAAATTGGTAGATATATAATTTTATACTGCTTATATGAAAATTACTACATATTAGTTGAATTATAAATAAACTAAATTTATTACTTTATCTTAAATAATCTAGCTAAATTGTATTCGAGTTATTCGGCTAATTATTATAGAAAGTTCGATCCTTTTAGTTGACATTACATTATTATAAAATATTAAAGTAAAGTAGGGATACATTTTTTGTTAAAGTTGTGAAAATTGAATGAGTTAAAACAAGGAGACGGACTTTCCACGGTTATCTTCAATTTAACCCTAGAGTATATAGTTAGATTCTTGGATTCACTGATGACCTAGATTTGGTAAGGGATCATAGGGAAGCCGTGGCGAGAAACGCCAAAGTGCTTATAAAAGCGGCTGAAGATACAGGGCTAGAAGTAAGCTAGAGTGAAAAATAAAATACATGATTATGGATATATTAGGTTCGTGCGAAGGGGAACGGGATCTCAAAGTAGAAAATCTTAACTTTGAAAAAGTTAACGAATTCAGGTATCTGGGCGTAATTATACATGATAAAAACGGAATGAAAAGCGAAATAAATAAGTGGCTCCACTTAGGTAATGCATGCTTCTACGTGATGAGCTACCTGTTAAAGTCAAGGCTGCGGTTTAAGAACGTTACAATAACGATATACAGAACCATAATATTACCAGTAATTCAGTACGGGTGAGAATCATGGCACCTCACTAGAGCGGAGGGAAACCATTTTAGAGTATTCTAAAATAAAGTTCTACGAAAATATATGGGCCGAAGAAATATGAGTATACTGAGGAGTGAAGGAAATTGTATAATGACGAGCTACGTAATAAATGCGCGTCACTGAATATTAACAGGATAATAAAATCGCGCCGATTAGGATGGGCAGCAAGAATGGGAGCTAAACGTACGGCGGCACGCATATTGAAGGGCAAGCCTAATGCAAAGCAACCTCTCGGTATACCCAGACGCAGATGGGAGGATACTATAAAGGCGGACCTTACAAGAAATCGAGTGGGAGGGAGCATCATGGATGGAGTTAGTGCAGAATACATATATGTGGAAGACTGGGGAAGATGAGGCGATGAACTTCCAAGTTCCAAATACCACTTAAACAACAAAAAACATGCTCCGCTGGTTCATTCATACGAAAAATGGGAAAGCTCACAGAAAAAACAATTTCAGAGCTAAGTACAATATTTAGGTACACTGTTGAGTTAGCGTCAGTCTTGCGAGTCGCGTCTCCGTTCGTCAATGTTACACAGCAAGCGCTCAAGTTCAGGCCGGTTCAGGTGATGTATCGCGGCAGAAAGTATCGTGAAATAAACAACCAGCTACAGCGTTCGAGACGCGCAAGGCCCCGCATTAAGTGTATGTCTCGAATCATGCGAACGAGCCCATCGGAGTCACGTGATCACGTGAGTGCGAGAGAGATGGGCAAGGGCGATCGGTTCGACGCTGTAAGCTAGGGAGACTAGATATACTAAGAGTAGAAACATAATGCTTTAGCTTTAGACGGAAAACGATCCGAAGGTAGTTGAGGGCGCTAGCGTAGCGCCCGGTGTTCCGTCGTAACACATATATTATTTGCGTGTGCGTTGTGTGAGTGAGCTTCTAGCTGACTTCGCGTAAGTGCGTCGGAGAGTGGCGGCGCTGGCCACGGTGACTCTCTCCGTCAGCGCGCGCTAACTCGCGCCAGAAGAGTAGTAGTCAACGACGACTGGCAGCGTACGGATCTTTCTCGCGATATTTCCGCAGTATTTTCCGTTCGCTTATCGTACTATCAACCTACTAAGTCATCAACGAGAATTATCGATTCTCCGTCATAACGTGATTCCAACAACGAACAACTAAAGACACAAAACAACGTATTGCGCACAACGATTAGTCGATCCAAAGGTCGACTGCCTTCTTGGAATAACGCCTTCTTGGCATTGGCGCCTTCTTGGAATAACGCCTTCTTGGCTTTGACGCCTTCTTGGCATCAACATTTTATTAAATAACTGTGTGAATGTGAATGTGGTGTGGGTGCGACAATTATCGCGTGTTTTTATTTTATATTTTAAGACTTATGCTGTGTGCGGCGTTACTCTTTACTAAAAATTTCAATTCATTATTTCATTTATAAAAGTTCTGTTTTTCAATTTAATAAATCAGGGTTTTTTATGCCGACTAGGCTTTTTCCCATAAAGTGTGTTTTTTCTTTAATATAAACCTCTATAAATTTCTAATCATAACAATTAAACACAGCTGTCGATGCCACCTAGGACATGACAGTCTATACACGTAAATTCACCCGGTCACACCATTCAACACAGAGCCGGGAAAAAAGCAGCGAAAGGAATATATAGGTATATTATACATGCACTCGTGGCAATGCCGTGAACGGTGAAGTGCTTGAACCATAATTGTGTATATACAACTTTTAAATTTTTAACTAATAAAAAATGCATACATTTTATATGTATTCAAATAGATTATTATTTATTAGTTAATAATTAAAATTTTGAACCTACAATGTTAATTTTCAACCAATTCACAGTATTAAAATGTGATTTCATATTATGCAATGTGCACTCTCTTATACAATATGATTTCTGTTGACGTCAAAGTATTAGATTTAAATTTTTAATTTCTAACAATTAAAAAGCAGCTTACTTTGATATAACAAAAATATACTTTTGATTGTTTAGAATATAAATATTTGAATATAGAAACTTGCGTTTTGACAAATTACATTATAAGAGTGTATATTCGGTGCATGCACGTACGACGACCATTCAGAATATTTAAAACTAAGCTGTGAAAAATAATACATAATTTTGAAATAATATCTTTATTCATAAAAGAGGTATAAAATGGAAATTTAGCAAGGTAATTATGAACTAAAACAAATGTTGTATACAAAGTAATATAAAGTAGAAGAAAAAAGCTTTAAATTAAGATGTGCAGCGTTCAAAAATATTTGTAATATCATAAGTTATATGAATGGTCAAATATAGTGAATAAACACGAACATATCGCTAAATTTTGTAATTTGTCATTTTTACCATTTTTTCGCGTTTTTTCGTATTTGTTCGCTATATATGATTGTTCATAATTTTTTATATTGCTAATCTTATTGAACGCTCCACTTACTAAATTAAACCTCTTTTCTTCCTTTATATTATATTGCATGAAAAATTTGTTTGATCCCTTAAGGGAAGAAGATACAGAAAAACTTAAAATTTATTAAGCATTGACAAATATATTTTTTTATTTTTTTGTACATAATAAGACATAAAAAGAACATACTTATTAAAATCCCCCGATGGCAAGAATAAGTGTAAGTACGAAGCTGAGCGGGCGCTCGACGCCCTAATATACGCCGATTTCACTTTTTTCTAACCTCTTAAAAAATTTAAATATTAATATCTAAACATTTATTGAGCTTTGTGCAATGTACTGGCACTTATTTAAGAGTTTTTTATTTAGTCTATCGCTGGAAAAAAAAAATTCGTGAAAAAGATTACGTTAATAACGAAATAACGCAGACGAAATTTTGCTCGCTAAATTTCTTTTTCTTATTCTTGGTTACTTCCGTTCTCGGGACGGAAATGGAGTATATATATATATATATATATATATATATATATATATATATATATATATATATATATATATATATATATACTCCATATATTATACATATATACTGGTGATATATACAATATTGCTGTCTGCTTACACACATATAATAGATATGATATACAGCTGGTGTGTACTGCTGCGTATACATAGGGATAAACGCCGTTTTTGTCTTTTACTTTGATTAAATAAAATGAAATAATATATAAGAAATATGTTTACAGTCGGGGCTTTTGGAGAGAAGGAAAAGAAAATGATCAAAAATCGAAGTGAGTTCAAATAGCCAATCAGTCAACCCCGTGTTATTATACATGAATTGAGGTTATATATACCATCTCGATTTATTGTGATTTGCTATATTAGGAAAATAAGTGTTATTATAAATGATAAAAACTGATATGAACAACAATACACAGTGATTTAATGTGCATAAGGAAACTAATTATGTAATTGAAAAGTGTAAAATTATGTGAGAACATGATAAAAGTTCCAGTTTGACAAATTATTGATGAATGTAAACATTTTAAGATCTATAATTAATAGAATTCATTATCAAAATTATGTTATAAGTTCAAAATAATATATAAACATTGTATATTGGTGCGCATTATAAATGTTATTAGTCTTTTTAGAATGATAATGTGTCCACTTTTATCATACCACTAAAATGTACTTAGAATATCTTTAACGCTCACTTTATTTATTCCAGTTTTCTAAATTATCAATTAACATAGACAATTTTCTAAATTTAATTCGGTTATTTATCACATTATATGGATACTAAATGATTTTGAAGATTCATTAAAATCAGTGATCCGGTGGTATTAACATTTCTTATCAGTGTCAACAATATTGAACATTGCATAATGGTGTAATATAAACATTAAGGTGATGCTAAAGCCACTTGTCACCAACAAATACGAGGATCCACTTTTCTCATTTCATTTTCAATTTTGAGTAAATATCTCTATGGAAAGTTATTATTCCAATCAAAAAGAACAACTTTTCAGAGAGATATTTTCTTAAAGTTTAAAAATGAATGAAAAAAGTGGATCCCCGTATTTACCAGTAACACGGAATTTAACATCACCTTAATAGGATTTTTTAGAAGCTAGATTGAAATATGCATTTTCAGTTTTTGATTACTTTTAGGATAAGGAAATGGGGAGTATGTAAGAATTGCCTATTTGACCATTCGGTCAATGTCATCAAAAGTCTTTGATTATTATTGAAAGTGTCGTAGTAAATAATCGAAATATCCTATCTAAAAAAATGCTCGCGCCATTGTCTTAACTCTTATTCGACGTTTGATTATTTGTTGAAAGTGCGCGAGTACTTAAATATTTAATTATCAAATCTTATAATCTGATAGATAAAGTTTTGTTTATGAAGGAAAATTAGGTCTAGATGCTGTCCGCTGCGGTTTTTAATGTCTACGTATATATTGTACTTAAGGCACGTTTGCCGTGGATTTGCCCTATTTATTCAATAATTTTTATTTCATACAAAAAATAGTCTTTATTGTTCAAACTTTTTACATATTAAAATACACATTTTGAAGATATAAAAAAAATGTTTTTTTTTACGGATTTTTCTTGACAAAATGGCCGCCTCAAAATTATTCTTTTGTTTGACTGTCGACACGATATCTCACCAACGGATCATCTGAAATCAAAAAACTAAAAAGATTCTTAAAACTTATAGTTTTGGCTATTGCATGATCTAGGATATTTCATTTTTACCGGAAAAAAACAAAATTGCGGACTTTTGAATTTTTTGGCTCTTTTTTTGCAACATAAATTGTTTATAACTTTTTAAAAAATTTATTGATCGTTATAATCATAGATCATGCAATAGCCAAAACTATAAGTTTTAAGAATCTTTTTAGTTTTTTGATTTCAGATGATCCGTTGGTGAGATATCGTGTCGACAGTCAAACAAAAGAATAATTTTGAGGCGGCCATTTTGTCAAGAAAAATCCGTAAAAAAAAACATTTTTTTTATATCTTCAAAATGTGTATTTTAATATGTAAAAAGTTTGAACAATAAAGACTATTTTTTGTATGAAATAAAAATTATTGAATAAATAGGGCAAATCCACGGCAAACCTGACTTAAGTACAGTGCCTACTCGAGTAAAGTTCCTAGGTCACCCGACTCTCTGAGAGGTGAGGTCCCGGTGGTGAATACCCAGGATCAATGACGCGCACCGAGAGAAATCAAGTCTAGGTTATGTGGTGC